>MKEJ01025354.1:0-22961 GCA_001753735.1 Embelia ribes
ATGGTTTAGTGGCTTTTTTGTCAGTAATAATTTGTAAAAAAAATAAATATTTTGTCGGTGGAATTATTCATTCAATTTTAATTTTCGTCGATATTTTGTCGGTAAAATTATTAATTTTCAAATGGTTTAGCAGTTGTTTCATTGGTAATGATTTGTAAAAAAAAATAAATAGTTTGTCAGCGTTTCGTCGGTGAAATTTTTCATTCAATTTTAATTTTAGTCACTGTTTTGTCGGTAATAATTTATAAAAAAAATAAATAGTTTGTCGGGATTTTGTCGGTGAAATTATTCATCCATATATCGACAATTTACCAAAAAATATATTTTATTTAATATTTCCAACAAATTACCGACCAAAATCACCGACAATTTGCCGACAAAAATAGTAATCAGTAAAATTATTGTCATTAATTTATTAGAAAATGATCATTAATCATAGTTATGAGAATCAACGATAAATTCAGAGACCAAATAATTCGTCGGTAATAATCAAATTGAATAGTATCGATAATTTGTCGCAGTTTGAAAAAAAAAAAAGGTTTTGTCGGTATTTAGTCGGTAATCAGTGACAGAAAGAAGTTGTTGGTAAATATTGTCGGTAAAACAACGTTTTCTTGCAGTGAATGTATATAAAATCATAAGTAATTAAATTAATATAAAGCTAATGAAAAACAAAATATACATATAATATATACAAAATTGTTGAAAGATTGTATTAAAGTAAAACTACATGTTAGAACTTTTAAGCATTTAATATTTTCTCAAAAATAGGTGAAGGGACAAATAAAATAATATGGGGACCAAAAGATTAATCTTTAGGATTTATTGCACATTTAATTATTTATTAAAATTTAAATATATTATAATTATTTAAAAAAAAATTAAAAATAATCTGTGCAACTACAAATTAATTTTTAAAATAGCACAAGAAAGAGGCTAAATAAAAAACACAATGAGAAATGTTCAATACACTGGTATGTGCACCTCGTACCATTAATGATATAAATTGATTTTGTTTATTATTATTTTTTTTAAATATCAAGTATAAGAAGGAGATGTCGCATAGATCTCAAAATAACTTATTGATTAGGTTTTGGAGAAGCTCTCATATGCACCTTGCACATGCGTTGGCCAGTGGGTCCTAAAATTATGAAAATGAGGCATCAACAAAAAGTATTATTGATATAAATTATTTGTTTTATTTTTTCCATCACTAATAGGAAAAAATTAAACAAAAAATTTTTATTCGCCATTAGCACTGGCAAAGCACGTTTATTTATTTTTTTTGGTTCGCAATTAACAATGACAAAAATTCTTCAATTTAATTTTTTTTGTTCGTCATTAGCCATTAGCCATTAGCCACTTGTCTGGGAAAAAAAATTGAGGAATGCGGGGAGGGAGAGAGGAGAGCAGAGATTGATAGAAAAATGTAAAATACAAAAATTTCTCACCCAATTTTAATTTATTTTTGTATCTGTGAATCAAAAATAAGGAAGTCATCTCCATATAAGAAATTTTTTTATGTAATTTACAAGAATTATTATATTTTAAGGACAAATTACTATAATTCAAGGACAACTTATTATAAGTATTTTTAGTTTAATTTTTATTAAAATTAATTATAGTAAATTATCCACAATTTATAAAAATTTTGTTCTCAAAATACAGTAATTTAATTATGGCATATTACAAGAAAAAAATTCTTATATTGAGAACAAGTCCCAAAAATAGAGAATCATTTAGAAAAGAATCTTTCAATCTTCCTCTCCTCTCTCTCTCCTCCATTCCTCTATTACCAGTGGCTGATGGCTAATGGCAAACCAAAATATAAATAAATTACATTGAAAATTTTTTGTTATTACTAAAGGCAAACAAAAAAAAAATTGATTGTATTGTTTTTTATCATTGCTTATGGCGAAAAAGAAATTAAATATTTTTCGCTAGTACCAATGGTGGATAAAAAAAAATTATAACTTTTCGCTATTATTAATGGCAAAAATAATACAAATAACCTATATCAAGAATACTTTTTGTTGAAGCCTTATTTTCGTAATTTTGGAGCGCACAGGTCCCAAAAAGGCAAAAAAATAAAACCTTGCATATGGCAAGGCAGATCAACTGTGGCAACATATTTGAGATATTTTTAAAAAACAACACAAGTAGAAGAAAGTAGTATAAATCCCAAAGAAATACTTATTGGTTGGTTAGGTATGCTGAAACCTTACTAAAGTCATGTTGGAGAATTATAGGTTAATATGCAAAATTAAAGAACAAAATGAAGACCACGCAAACAAATTTATTGATTCAGTTTGTTTTTATGACTATATCTGGGGGTGCCTAAACTAGCAGTGTTTCACTATAAATAAGAGAGATAATAGTATACAAACTTTTCTCTCTCTTTTGCACCTCTCTAACAATTGCTCTCAATTGTTTTTCAATCTTCACACATTTGCTGGCATATAAATGATCAAATGAAGAGATAGATTTATACTAGGGTTTCATTCCTAAATAAATGTTAATTGACATACTGAAGATAATGTGGAAAAGATTTGATATTTTTTCATATTTGCTTATATCAAATCTCTGAAAACGCATCATTTGGGTGCCACCTCTGGTTAGGGTCTTCTAGTCAGTCCAAAGCATTGTCTGATCTACCTCTGGAAGGGTCTCCCTAGCCAAACTGAGGGGGGTCCTAGCCAGACTTAGCACTTAACCAAATTTCTGCTGCATAACTATTTTCAGGCTCCACAACCTCAATACCTCACTCCATAAGTGTTATGTGCAAAGACAATGATCACCATGTAGATAAAAGGCTATATCAAAGTGCAACATAAATCTACTTATGTATAAGTATTTTTAGTAAGTTTGTTTGATCTAACAAATGATTCGACCAACAGGCTTCAATTCTCCAAAAGAAGCGAATTTAGGATGAAAACGAAGGTTACTTCCGATAACCCAAACCCTTTCTTTATTTTCTATTTTCTATTTAAAAATTACACAAGGAATATGCTAAATCAAAAACACAATCAGAAATGTTCAACGATCGTCATATAGTATCACTAATGGTGCAGATCAAAGATCTGAACTAAACCGTTAGCAGTAATATTTGACTCATATATATAATAGATCGAGCCTTGGGATGTAATTTTTTTCTCCAAATATAAGGAGGAGAATCTCATATAGATCACAAAGAAATACTCAATCGATTAGGTTCAGCCGTTCAATAAAACCTGATTAATTAATACTAACCTCAAGCAATATAGATATTAAAAAAGCGATCCCCATATAGAAAAAATGGAAACATCAAAGTACAAAAATGAATTTACTTAAATTGTTTATGAAGATTTGCTTGATCTAGCAAACAATCGGACTTCAATTCCAATAAAGAAGAGAAGATGAAGATTAGTGATGAAAATTAGGTTTTCTTTTTATTCTTCATTAAATCCATATGATCTTCCAATAACACAACTAAAGAGAGTAACATAAATCTCAAAGGAATATTTATTTCATTAGGTTTAATAAAACCTAATTACTAATAAATATAACCGCAAACTCCATAGGTAAAAGAAGCAAAGACAAGGACTGCCATGTAGATAAAAGGCTACATCAAACTACAAATAAATTTACTTATATAGTTTAAGTATATTTGCTTGATCTAGCAAATGATCGGACCGATAGGCTTCAATTCCCCGAAGAAAAAAAGAAAATTAAGATTTCTTCTTTTTCTTCAATAAATCCATATGCTCTTCAAATTACTCAAAACTCTTTCTTTTTTTTTCTCTTCTTCTTACTTCTCTTTTTTCTAGTTGTGATGATCTTTGAGGTTGTTGGGAGATGGTAAAAGAAGGTGTAGTGATGAAGGTAGTAAGAGGATAATGATGAGAGAGAGGGGTTAGAGGACATGATGATTAGTAGAGGGTGTGTTTTGCTTTGTACTTGGGGCTAAAAATACTAAGGAAATAGTGCTACTAATTGCTAAATATTTTGTGAAGCCTTTTTTACCTTGTTGCTTCTCTCTCACAAGACAACCATCATGAATTCTACGATCTTTATCATGAGCGAGATGGGGAGATGTGAGAGAGGGAGAGAGAATATGGGAAAGGGAGAGAATATAGGGCACCAATGGAGTTGCGAGGAGGTGGAGAGGGTATTATATATTAGAAAATGTTTAAGTAATGGATAGAAATTTTATAGATGCAAGTATGTGGAATTTTTTTATATACTATTATTCAGAATACGTTACGTTGGATTTGTATGAGTATCGGCACGATTTTTTAATGAACATGGATCTACAAAAATTCTATGTTCAACGCATTCTGAATGGCAGTATGCAAAAAAATAATATATACTTGTATGTATAAAATTTCAATCCTTAAGTAATTATGACTTTGTATCATATTAAAATTGTACAAGCATATTTTTGATTAGATCATATGTGCTTATTCAATTTTTAATAAAAATACCACATGATTTAAGCATAAAAATGTAGGTAAAATTTTTGCACATGAATTCTTGTGCATATATTATTAGTCTTGTATAATTGATTTTAGGAGGTTGGTGGTGCTTAAAAAAAGTTTATTACCAAAATAGGATTTACATTGCTGAATTTGTGATTAATGAATCAGTGAAAATTGTTCGAGATAGAAAAGATATTAGTGCTTGTATTTCCCTAAATAATATTTTTATTTAACATGTTATAAGTTATGCTTTCCCTCTTGCTTGTTGTTTAATATTTAAATGGCTTGATGGAATTACAGTATCGTATGGCCAAATCAACAACCTTGCAACATTAGTCAAAGTGAATTTATGCCATAATTTGTGGTAAAAAGTTATGACGGAAACAAAAATTTGCTTCTTATGTTCATGGAAAAGCTGCATGGAATAAGAATAGCATCTGTTTTTTCCTATTTTTTTCTAATACAAAAATAGACACAATTATTTTCTGACAGAAAATAGAAGACTATGGATGGAAAAGAAAAATGTTGACTGAATTGATACAACTGATGATTAAAGGAAGTGACTAATGTTAATATTGCTATTTCCATTTCTTTTTATTTTTGAAATATCAATTTACTTCATAACAACAAAGAGGGTTAGGGTATGGTAAGAAAGTTAGGAAAGTTTAAGTATATGGTAGCGTTCATTTAACCCCATATTGGTTAATGTTTATTTTAATTTGGCCCTTATCCTTTCATTTGTTTCAATTTGACCCTTATCGTTTTAATTTTGTTTCAATTTGCCTCATATCTTTCAATTTATCCCAGACACTTTTAGTCTCTTTCTAATATACCCCAATTTTTTTTGTCCAATTTCAATTTATCCCAATTATTAATAAATTTAACTTTAATTATAAATATTATATTGAAATAATAGCCCGTCATTTCTTAAAAAAAATTGATATGTAAGTAGATTAATTAGACAAATGATCAATTTAACGCATATTTTTAACTTATCATAAATGTTTAATTATATAGGTAAATTGACTAAATAATATATTTAAAAAATATATTAAAAGGGATATATGACATACACATGATCCAATTTCTCGTCAAAACACTTTCAAGAAATTATATATATTATTTCAATTATTTATTATATTATAATAGAAAAATATTATAATTATAGGGGTAAATTGAAATGAAAAAAAAATATATGGATAAATTGAAAAGAGACTAAAATTATAAGGGATAAATTGAAAAGATACAAGACAAATTGAAATGAAAATAAAACTATATGGGAAATTTTGAAAAAAACTAAAATGATAGGGGACAAATTGAAATAAGCCCCAAAATATAGGAGGCAAAATGAACTTTATCCTTAATTATATGAATCAAATCTACATGTGGATAATAATAAATATTGATAAAAATTGATCGAATTCAGATATTTTGTGAAGGAAAACTATTTTTCCATATATGTAACTGTCTAACACAAGTTCTTTTCACATAACTGAGTGACAAATCTATAGCAACAAGGAGATCACTATAAATGAGTATCAAAAAAAAAAAAGAAAAGGTGATCACTATAAACCTGACACTAAGAATGTTGCATTATGCTAGAAAAATGTAAATATATATTGCTTTTGAAAAGCACTTAATAATGCATTATCTTAGCTAGTGAAAATTAAAAATTATCATGCACTAAATAAATAAATTGATGACAGAAGAAAATGAATGATGCCAAATCATTACTTACATCACAATATAAAATGTATGATTTACTGTTAAAAGCCTCTATTAATAAGATAGGGTTTAATGTTAAAAAGTTTGTGCCCAACATGATGTAAATATCGACTTTTATATTTGACCTCAAAAAGTTGAGACTTAGTGACAGCCTTCTTTTCAATTACCTTTTACAGTCAATTATATGCAATTATGTTAAAACCTATAAGGTTTTTCTAGAGTTTCATTTGGGTTCCCCTGAATCACTACATAGTTATACATATGTTTTTCCTTAGTTCAAAGGTTAAATTTATGGAAGGTGATAAAATTGAACTTTTCTTGCCTTTTTCTTTCTTTTTATAACTAATAATTAAAGTTGAGGCAGGTGCCCAGGAACATTTTTTTTTTTTTTGGTGCAATTTTGTAGTGGGAAAACCAAATAATGGGTGGATATTTTTCATGCTGTAAAAGATGTTTCACAAAAGATTGATAATCTACTAATATGCGTATAAAGCAAGAAAGTGTTGGTGGGTTTAATCTCATATATAATTTTACTATCTACACCATCAATCTTTTTAACAAAATTAGGGTTCATGTTTAAATATACCACTATGAATTTCTGAACTCTTGATATATTATCATACATGGTGATCATATTAATTAGCACAATGATTATAGAATCATAAATGTGAAGTATGAATACAGACACATGCGTGGGCGCTTTTGCAACTTTACTATAGAAATAACATTCCCCTTCTTCGTCGCCCATTGATAAGAAATGCAATAATCCAACCAAAGAAAATATGAGACAAGTGTAACTATTCATGCTTGCGATAAATTTATCGACAGTTGATGCATAATTTCTAACTTAATTTTGTTAGCAGATGAGGAAATAATGAAATTCTATTTGCTTAAGATCCAATTGAAATGTATATGCCAAGTAAAACTCAGGCCTAGGAAAAGGAGCAAAAAATTACTATGAAATCATTTCTTCTAATTATTTTGAGACTGCGTCATATTTAAAGGTTAAATTTGTTTTTTTAAATTGTTTTTGGATAACCAAGGAGGCTTAAAGGTTAATCACATCATGTTTGATTATTAAAGAATGTTTACTCATTAATAGCAGTGTGAAAAAAAGTAAGCACACCTAATTTTTTTCATTTCCAAGTCCCAGCAGAAGTCAATCTTTCCATATGAATTAAGCCTGTCTCTATTCATTTTCAGAAAATAATGATTTTGGTTGGAGAAAAAAAATATATAAACAAAAATAAAAGTCTTTGGGAAGTGAATTAATAGTTTTTTGCCTTATGAGGTGGCAAAGGGGGCCAACTGTCACTGTAATGTACCTACTGCAAACGGACGTTTCACTTCATTTTTTTTCTCATTCCAAAATTTACCTATAGTGCTAATACAACACAATTTGTTTAGTTTTTCTAAGATGTGCCACACTATATGTATATTTGAGTAGTAAATTTTTACATAGTTTATGTAAGATTTTTTGAAAAAGCGGCTACCTTAAAATGAAAAATAATTTGATTAAATACGAATTTGAGCCATTGGATCATGCTTAGTGCTTTGCATTGCCATGCAATTAAATAGCTCCAAAGATTATTTGAGTATCCATTTGAACATTTTTAGAGAGCCTGACATTTTTGGATATGCTTTTTGAGTTAATGTAACAACAACAATGAATAATAGTTTGCAAGTATTCTGGTTTATTTTAAAATCTGCTTCTGAAAATTATTTTTAAAAGTTAGTATGGTGTTTGATAAAATTGTGTTTGTTATTATAAAAAAACAAAAGTTGGTATTTATAAGTAACTATAATTAAAGTTATTTTGTTAATTTATAACAGTAAAAGTAGGAGCAATTTAACAAAGCATCCCTAAGTTTATTTCTAAAAGTACCATTAAAAAAATAGAAACAGATTATTAAGAACAGATATTTTAAAATTTACTAAATATTTTAGACTACAAATTTAAAAAAAAAAAGAAAACAGAAGCAAGCAGGCAACAAAAACAATCTCAAACCACCCCTAAGTCTTTTTTACAGAAATTATGCAGTCTCCAGTCTTGTTTGGAATGATGGGGAAATAGTTTGAACATCTGGTACAAGTTGCAAGATTGACAGATATTATAACCCCTTTTTCCAGTTTTACAACCAGGATTTTTTCGTAACTACATTTGACGTTTCGCATAAATTGAGGTGACAACATACTAATACAACTTATAATTTTTATTTTTTCTTTCCGCTGAATGTTAGAAAAGAGGAATTAAAATGGGTAATAATAATTTATTTTCTCAAAATCAGATCATATGGTACATCATGAAGTCTATATATAATGTTGTACAAGGACTACTATGCATATAAAATAATACAACTAGGACAACTAATATGATAGTCTAGCAATTCTCCGCGAATTGAAGCATGAAGATCTGTAATCCCAAACTTGCAGGAAAAAGATTGATAAAGATCACGACCAAGGGGATAGGTAAAAACATTCGCAAGCTGGAATGAGTGGAAGTGTAATGACAAAATCAAACCAGACTGCATCTTCTCATGAACCAAATGACAATTAATCTCGATATGTTTAGCTCTCTCGTTAAACACTCGATTATGAGCAATATGCATTGCAGACTTACTATCACAAAATAAATTAATCGGCCGAGTAATAGGAACACGAAAATCATGCAATAACGCAGCGAGCCAAACCAACTCACAAGTAATAGAAGCCATCGCCCAATATGTAACGTCCCTGAAATTCGAATAAATTTTCCATTTTTAATAATAATATTATTGTTGTTTTATAATATTATTATTGAGTTATATGTATGGCGTGGTATAGTGATATAGCATGGGTATAGTTGTTATGGAGTAGCGTTGCAAAGACGTAGCACTTATTGTGCATTTATATATGCAAAAGTGATTGATTTAGAGTTGTTGAAAGGTAGTCAAACTTATCAAATTTTGGCGTATCCGACAGTTTGAGCCGTCGGACAGATGGTCGGATAAACCTTTCAAGGTTCACTTTATGAGCCAAAAGTTGAAATTTTTTCTAAGTGTTTTTTCCTGTGTCCGGAGGGTATCCGACAGGGTGCCCATTACCGAACAGTCGTCGGACAATCGACTCTAGATCGTTGGACGTGTCATCGGACACTTAGCGTGGCAAAAAGTGCTTTTTGACTAAATGTCACATCTTGTTTGTCTCATCTCACTTTTCCATTTGCGCGAAAAATAGAGAGAGGGGGTGACTGTGGTGACTCTAAACTTCAACCTTTCTTCCTTCGATCTCATCTAGCTTGGGAGATTGACTGTGAATAAAAAAAATTAATATGCGGACTCTCCATTGTGTAGGCTTCGATTTGGCTTAAGTTTACTTTCTATCTCATTCCTTTGTTATTCCTTGGTTTCCATGCCTTTTTCGTACGTCAAAACAAATTTCATTTTCTTGATCCTCATGATGAGTAGATTCGTTTCTGCTATAGGTGCACTGTAATTCACGTTCAGCTATTAGATCAAATCGTGGGGTGAAATGGAGAATCGTTTGGGGGTTTTCTCGTGTGGCATATTCGGTGACTTCTAGTAAGCGTAAGGAACAAGTAGACTATAGAATAGCAATATAAGCGTGAGTTTATGTGTGTACCTTTATGTGTAAATTTGTCTTAGCTCTCGTGCTTCGTTTACGTGTTGTAGAAGTTAATTTCTTTCATTATTGTTGTTATTAGTGTTGAATGAAGCATGTGTAGACATAGCTAATGTATTACATTGATATACGTACTATTCATTCATTGCGTTGATGTAGCATTTTCATAATGGCATTGAAAAGTGTTGATTTTTTTTATATAAATGTGAAGTTGTAAATAATTTTAATGGGGAGAATTTGGAAATGATATTTTCAAATGCGAAGTTATGTGAAGGCGTTGTTTATGTGAAGCTATATGTTGGTAAAGTTTAAATGCGTTGTTTATGCAAAGAAAGCGATGATGCTTAAATGTGTTGTTGGATTTAAAAGAGAAGGATTTAAAGTGAGGTTTTCATAATAAATGCATTGCGTTGCATTCTTGGGGTTGAGTCCTTTTATGTTTCTTTTTGGCACAAGTGTCGACCTCTTTGCAAGGAACAAAAATTAAAGAGAAATCTCAACGTCTTACCGTGAAAGTCGAAAAACCTGCATAGGGATCACCATTGATCACGTTGCCATGTGTGAGGCGGGTCAATGAATGCTTGGTTACATCGCCATGCAGAAGGCAGATCATAGTGTTGTTTTAAAAGTGAAAGATACTAGTCCTACCTTTATACATTATGTCACTGTGGGGTGTATTGGCGAGGGTAGTTGTGTTCGTGTGCATGCTTTGGCATGGCATTGTATCATATTCATACCTAACATGTGCATTTATGTTTAACCTTTGAAACACCGCATACTATCACATTTATCATGTTATTTAGTAGGCTAACTCATACATTTTCCTTTCGTATATTGTATTCAAATTGTGATGCAAGTGCAAAGGTGAGCGAGGGTCGTTCTTGAGATTCAGATGTGCGCTGTTGTATATAGTTTTGCAAACTTACTTTTGATTTCATGATGATGTTTTATTCGAGTCCTTAGCATTGTTGTAGTGGTGATGTTGTACATATTTTGCATATTACAGTTTGTTGTAGCCTTAAGTGACATTATGTATTCAGGTTAGAACAAGATGTAATATGTTATATATTGACAAGCATGTCACTTGCTATTATTTTGTAAACAAGATATTTGCTTTTATTATTGGTGTTGATCTAGAATATACATTGGTAGACTATATTTATATTTTATTTGCATGCTCTAATGTGAATGTTATAGTTGAGATGTGACAAGCTTTGGCGATATATTGATATTTTGTTTTAGTATTTCAAGAACAATGTTTAGTTTATTTCAAAAACTATAAACCGTCAAATCAAAGTGATATTTTGAGTTCTTGTGTTTTTTAATAAATGGGCAAACTATTTTAAGTTCGGGTTGATATTTTATGAGATGTTGAAAAAGATTATATTTATTTGGGAAATATTATCTTTTCTATATGCAATGTTGTGTAAGTTAAATGCTCAGGATGTACTATGAATTTCGGGGTGTGACAAATACAGCAACAAATACTGTTTCAGGCAGCTCAGGTAAAGGAAACATGGGAACTTTAAGGAATTATTAAGGTAATTACAGAAAACAAGTTTATTTTTAACCCATGGATATCATTAAGTAATAGAAGATTTTTACTTGTCAGTCTACTGATTAAAATGCCCATGGATATGATGAGTAATAGAAGTTTTTTACTTGTAAGTCTACTGATTAATATGCCCATTAAACGCATACTACTCATTAGTAAACTTATAAATGCCAACCGGACCACGTTTTAACAATCAATTAATTTAAGACATAAGTTTACCTATAGTAAGTCTGGCCGGAAACAAGCCTTAATTGCTACTATTTGATTTCAAAAGTTACTGACGCTCATATTTTTCCCTGAAAGTTGCCAAAAGAATAGTTCTCCCCCTTTCTGTACATAAATAAGTTTAATTTAATAAAGTTAGAGATAAACATGAGAAGTTTCTTGAAATAGAAGGTCAAATATGATTTAAGTGTTCCCATTTACTGAAAAAAATGAACTAGAAGATACATGCAACTACAAATAGTATTCTATGAGATTTTTACAGCTACCATTAAGGGATATCGTCTTGCTTCCCATTAGAAAAGACAGGGAGGAGCTAAACCACCAAAAATATAATTAACTACGACAAAAGTTGATAAATTAGAAAGATAAATAAATGTCAAACTAAACCTGCAATGTCCCCAAAGAGAGCTTGAAACTACATGATAATCTTTTACAGGTCCAACTTTACATGCGAGTCACAAGCAGCTGAGCCCCTGAAACTTCCACGAAGGGGTATATCTTTGTTCATGAGTCAAAAATTTTCCAAATATGTAGCATTTCAGTAGTTATCAGGCTACCACAGAGACGAAGGAATCCATCCGGTCCTGCATTATTAAAGTTCATACAAATTATTACTAATACATAGGTGTTACTACCATCAACAAAAGAAGACAAGATGCTGGCAGATTCACATACAGAATTTTGGTGGTTTATTTAATTACGAAAAGAGAAAAAAGTGACACTTCCATTTTCTTGTCACTAATAGGAGACACTGCAAAATCAATGACATGCACATGCCATACAAGTTTCAGGTCTACATAAACATGTCCGCCACATGTGAACTTTTAGCGGCTTGTTCAATCTACTTGGCACATTGAATGGCGACGATGTCCACAAATAAGCCCACTAAAGAAGAGAAATTTGAGCTTCACAGATATCAGATAGTAAAGGACGTTCACAATAGTACTGGTATTAATATATTTAGTGATTTTTCCTTTGTTGTGTTTATTAAATACAAATCTACTCATACTTTGGAGTTGAATCTACCGTCATCTTTTGCTGGTAAAGTTACATATTAAAGCACATTCTTTTCCTGTATCCTTGTTGTAGATACACTCCTGTTTCCTCAGAAAAAGTTATGTCCATCGCCGGTGTTAGTGACCATGCTACTTGCACGAGTAAATGAACATGGAGTGTACATGTATTAAACATACATATATAAATAAACAAATTGATACGTCATGTGAAATAAAAAATGGAAAAGGCATATGAGAGTCAAAATTGTGACACATATAGATGATAAAAACAGGAACAGAAGACCACCAAATGGAGAAGTCAAGTTCAAGATAATACACTTCAAGCTCAAAACCTACTGCACGCTTTAAGCTCAAATCTGATCAACAACATGAACACAGAAACACCACTCCAAATGCATGGAAAAGTATAGTTACAGGCATGGGACACAGACTCTTACGACCCAATACACCATGACCAACCAGAGATTAAAAACAGAGATAAATGAGAAAATAAAAACCCCTTTTTCACGTGCTTCATTTCGGTAAGAAGCTGTGCACAAAATATTTAATTCCAGGAGTCATGTCCACCACAATGTAACTAAAAGAAAATCTGAAAGCAGTGTTCTAAAAGACGGCCCAGGCCGGCCAGTGCAACTAGTTGAACCAGTACCCGGGTTAGCTTACGGACCTAGTGGTACCGGTTAACCACTAATCACTAAAAACCGGTCCCAACAGAAAAACTGTTTGGCCCGGTGGTTCAAAATTGGTATTGGTCTTCATTTGACCCGGCCAGTTCATTTAGGCTCCATTTGGTACAAGAATTTCTTTATGTGAAAATGTGACAGAAAGAAAAATCTCTTAACAAAAAATCTTATATTCAAGTACAACATGTTCTTTTCCGTCACATTTTCCATCAAGAAATCCTTAAACCAAACGCACTATTAGTTTTATTCAAAAGAAAATTTTGAGATTTTCTAAATAAGCACCAATATCAGCATTCATTAGGCCAGATTGTGGATCCGGCTAATTAAGGATATGATTTAAATTATATTCCATTCCATAAAATGTTAAAATTTGTAATTGATATTTTTTCTTGGTACAAAAGATTCGTATGTGATTTGGCCACTTGATCTGGGGGCGAGCACAGGTGGCAATGGTAGAAAAATTAATACTATCACCTACCGTACCATATAATATGGTATTTTATGCTTGACAACCGTATACTGACCAAATAGTTAATAGTATAGCTACCGATGGTAATAGCCAGATCAAGTTACTGTACTATGGTACAACCGTCCTCTATATTCCGAGAAATTTCATATATAACAAAAATTAGGGAAAAGAAAAACAAAGTTGAATAATCCAAATATACCCAAAAAAAAAAATGTTTGAATGACAACAGATACTGCTTTATAATTACTATCATAGGAAAATAATAAAAATACTAAAATAGAAGGTAAATAAAATGCTTTCATCATAAAATAATCAAAATAATAATAAAAAATAGGAAAATAAAGAAAAAATAAAGTACGATTTTGTTATACTAATTTATTTGGTGTGCTAATTAAAATATCATCCTATAAGTTTAATCATATATTTAGTGTCATGATTTAAAAAAAATACAATATATTTAGAGTTTTGAAAATAAATAATGTCATTAAAATATAGAATTTGTATACTAATAGAACTACTAGTGGCAACCAAACATTTGATGGTAACCATATCAATGGTAGTGGTAGTCATTTGGACGCTCCCATTTGTTGTACAAAAAATATCTACCTATGGTAGTGATCGCTATACCGATGGTAAAAGATACTACCAGTGGTGATGGAATAATTTTGCTCACCCCTAACTTGATCTTGCGACACAATTTGCTTACCATGATATATTTGGCAGAAAGATAAAATATGATATATATTTACATTTACATACACTATTACACGTCATATAATGTTTACTTATATAGATAAAAATTTATAATATTTTTCATTGTTATCATAAAAAACAATATAGGATACCTTTCCATTGCACCAAATGAAGTGTTTTATAAAAAAATGTAATTTTTAACAATTATATTTATTCTTACAAAATATTTAATTAACTATTTTTTTTTTGTCTAATAATTTATTTATGGCACTACGGTTTACTCCAGTTCAATTACGGTTGGACCACTTATTTATCCAGAGACTTGTGACCCGGTCTCTTTTTTGGGCCGATGAACTGTTTGGGTTTCAAAACATTGCCTAAAAGTAGTCATTTTAAACCAAAATGGAGTTACAATGACAATTCTCGAGAATTTCAGAGCTCCAAGGAGATGAGTACTCTTAAAGTCCTGCTAAAACAGTCGAACAATAATGTTAAACAACAAATAATACTCACCAAAAATGGGTTTGATTTGATCCTCTTGAGCACGGCTGATCACCAGGCCCATCTAATTTAGCACTAGAGGAGACTAGCCGTTGAAATTTCTCCGATAATTCTTCGTAAGAGTCAATTTCAGATGGTTGTACTTGCTTGATCGCTGCTGTCAGGTGATCCATCCGTATCTTGGAGGCCTCAAGATTTTCCTGAGATCAGTCAAAATTAATGAACAATCGACAAAATGTGCAAAAAGCAGAACAAATAAATAAAAAAAAGGGAGAAAGAAAGAGAGAGAGAGATGCTCCACGCACTTCCATAGCTATAAGAGCTGCTGCACGGCAAACATGCGATATATCAGCCCCAGTGCATCCTTCAGTGAGAAGAGCCAGTTGCTTTATGCAAACATCGGAACAGCATGGTTTTTTCTGCAAGTGGATACGAAATATATCTTCCCGATCCGTTTCACTTGGTGGACCCACATACAGCAACCGATCGAAACGCCCTGACAAAATTTAATAAAGTATTAGAAGCTTCACCATCTTATTATTTTCTTTTACTTAAAAATGATAATCAGTCAACTTCATGAAAGAAGAAGAGCAAAGTTGATGACAACTGAAAACAGATAGCAGGGATACCTGGTCTTAAAAGAGCAGAGTCAATCTTATCTGGGCGATTTGTGGCAGCAATAACAGTAACATTAGCTCTTTCTTGCATACCTAAACAAGGGAAAGATCAGCAATTAACGTTAGCTCTTTAAATTTTAGGGTGTACAACATAACCTCATATTTAATCTCTGATAGGTATAGTCACGATTCACCTTTAAATCAAATTTGACCTTCATTTCAAAAATAATGATCTGCCATATGCCACTCAAGCGCAATTTTTGTGAATGCCAAATATACTTAACTTACCTTAAATATTTCCTTATTGTTCAGAATTAGGAATATCTTCATATTGTAATATTTTTCAAAAGTAAATAATGGAAATGACAAAAACAGAAATTGCATCAAATTTGCTATCTATGTGCGTCATTGACAGGAGCCACTTGAAAGGATTGTATGAACATGCAATGTTTAACTGTATAAAAATTTATTTTATAGGTGCTACAAAATAAAATAATGGAAATGAAACAATGGATAAAGATTACATATCTTTCTTTTTTGGGGAAGCAAAATAATCAAATTGAATGTCAAATAAATGAGGGAATAAATAGACAACGAAGAAGTTTTTGATGTAATTGCACTGACTAGAGAAATACACAGCATATGAAATGAAGAATAAGAACATAAATAGAAAGAAAGGAAACAGAAAAAGAGTAAGTAGAAAACATTTGTTTAAATAAAATGATGTGATGCAGGCAGAACTCTGTCCTAACTTTTTTACTAAGGTAGTTGGTAATCTTTTATTTGGGGAAAAAAACAGCCAACAAAAATCTATTGCTTTTACATTTATATTTATCTGAAAATAGATTTAATCAAATGAACCAAAAGAGAAAAAAATACCATACAATTCTGGGGACCATAAATTTAACATTTTTAGTGTTATATTTTGAAAATAATATAATATGTTCAATATAAATTATTTCTATAACAGGTTGGACGTTCAGAATAATTTTGAGCTTTAGCAAATGTCTGACTTGCCTAAACTATTGCCCCACCCATGATATTTGTCACTCTATGTAAACACACTAACAGATATGGTTTAAAACAAAGCCGAACCAAACATCACCTTCTTAAAGTGCAAAGACATAAATGAGATAGACTGAATGGTAGGACTGGTCTTTAAAATTCTTGCTAAAACTTTCTACAATAGTATACGTCTATCCAAAACAAAAGTAGAAGACCTGTACTACTATTTGCAATAGTAGGCAAGACTATTAGTTTTGCAAGGAATTACTCTTACCATCCAATTCGATAAGAAGCTGGCTCATGACTCTATCCGATACAGAAACCCCATCACTCTCATTCCCACGTATGACAGCAAGGCCATCGATTTCGTCGAAGAATATAATTGAAGGGGAATTTGCCCTTGCCTTCGCAAACAGAGATTTCACAGCCTTCTCTGACTCACCAACCCATTTGCTGAAAAGCTCTGGACCCTTAACTGCAAGGAAATTCAACCCTGCTTCAGAAGCCACAGCACGTGCCAAGAGAGTTTTACTGCAGCCTGGAGGACCAAATAACAGTATGCCAGTGGGAGGGCGAACCCCGATACGCTTCAAAGAGTCCTGGTGCTTTTGAGGCCATTCTACAACTTCCTTTAATTGCATCTTTACCTCCTTTTGACCCCCAACATCTTCCCACTTCACCCTCGGAACCTCAAGTATTATCTAGGAAGAAAAAAATCAAGAATGTATAAAATGTCATTAAAAATTACCGACAGATTCCTCTGAACTGGACACCAAAGGGACTATCATTAATACTGAAAAGAGTAGTCATAACCTGAAGTAAAAACTGCATTCACAACATGGACCTTCTAACATATTGCTTCAATGAAGTTATAGGAAAAAGTATGATAAATTAATGATGACATAAGTGTGCTCTCATCAACTATATCGTCGACAGAACTCTGACAAAGCAAATGCAAACAATGAACAACCCAAGCTAAACATGTAAAATATATCCAATATAGGAAATATGTGCAAAATAAAACGTGGAGGCATCTCAATTAGCAATTAGCACACATAGATAAGATGTCTTATTACTAAAAGCCTGAAATCAAGTGAAGAATGCTGGTTTTGCCTCTGACAAACAGAAACCCAACTAGCCCAGGCTTATCGATTTAGTAAATATTTTTCCATTAATTCTATTAATATAGAAATTTATTAAAAACTAAGCACCACAAGAGGGTGTGCACGATAACCAAATGAACTGTGTGCAGTCAAGAGCATGAGATTTGTAAGCATACCTCTCGCATAGCACTAGGTCCCACTTTCATTCTAGCCTTTTCAAAATCTTCAAAAGCCACTTTCAAAATGTTTCCACATGAAGAAGCCCCGTTTACCCTGGTAACAGTTCCACTAGGCATCTTTGATGAAATAGACAAATTTTCCATAGAAGCTAATGCCTGAATTTTAGAATCCGCTCTATGCATGGCATCTTCTGAAGACGAGATATCTATTATCTCATCGTACCATCTGTCAAATAAATCAGATGTCCAGTTCAAATCAAAATCATTGCAGGATTTCTTGAAATCAATATAGCGTCTGAGACAGACCAAAGCCGCTTCATTACAAAGGGCTGCTAGATCAGCACCAACAAATCCATGGGTAGCCATGGAAAGTTGTTGAATTTCCATGTCAATAAGATTGTGATCAATCCCACATAGAAGAGCAAGCAATATATCATGGCGTTGCTTTGGAGTAGGCACACCTGAACAAGCAAGTTTTCAGCAGAACAAAATGGCATGCTTTGAAATAGCTAATAATAAAAGTCCAGCTCTTTTAAGGTAATAAAAGGCATGACAGGGCAAGAGAATGGGTATAGTATAAGATATTGAATACAGAATCTTATGTCACTATTCAGCACTGTTGACACATGACAGAAAAATATGTTTGATAAGATTGCATACGCTAGAAACTTTCTGTTCATCTCAAACTATTATGTCAACCATTTTTGACAAATTCTAGGAACCATCTTTCTTAAAAAATTACTGGAAATTATATTTCTTAAGGAAGACTGACAAATAAGTATATTACATGTTTGGATCCACAACAAGCAACTTGTACGCTTTCTTAAGATGAATTTGCATATTTAAGCAACAAAATACATTTCCACCAACAGTTCATCTTGTGCATGATTCACCTTTTCCTTCTCCTGGTCGGTAAATGTTCCGTTCTAACAACTAACAAAAAAACTCATCCGGATGTGCAGTCAACTGGTGTTTGAGGATGGCCAACATAGCTGTGTCTCGACACTGTTTCTCAAATTGCTGTGCTTTCTAGGCCCTAAGAATTCCCATCACAAAAAGAAACGGGAAAAAGAAACATCCAACTATAATTACTATGTTAAGTCCAGAACATTGAAAGCCAATCCATTCGCCTTTGCATTTAAACCTTTTGCAACCACCAAAACCATACACATGTAGAAACCATTCTAAAAGCCAATTTTGAACCTTGTTTGGTGTTGGTGAAAGATACATACAAATGAAAAAGTGTTTATAAGTTTTTTACCATCCACGAGTTGCACCAAGCTAAACTAAATTGTCGACAAAACGGGGAAAAATTAAAGAAGTCCAATGTACTCTTTTCTAGCAACCACCAACATAATTATTCATGTGCCATATCTACTAAACCTATATTCATTAGTTTGACGAATTAACCAACTTTGCTCCTTATAGGATGTAAAAATGGCTTCACTTTTCACCAATTAGTAGGTCCCGAAAAGTGAGTGTCAAAAGTAAGTTTCTGAAGCAAATCTAAATTTATCTCTACAAGCATATGCAATATGTATACAACCTTAATACAACAGCTGAAACCGTCCTTTATATAACACTAGTACCAACTGCTCATACAAGGGGTGGACAAATTATTCTTTCCCCGTTAGCATGGAGTAGTTGCAAGTAATGCAGGACAGTATAGAATACTAAAAGGATAGATGAACGTTTTAACAAAAACGAACAAAAAGGTGAACGTTTTGACAAAAACGAACAAAAGATAAACAAAGAGACCCCCACTCTTTTCTAAAAACGCCACTGTTTATCATAAACACACAACTCCATAAAAACACATAAAGATGACCTATATATAGGCATCACAAAATAACCTAACGGGCTTGACCCAAACCACCAAGGAAACTCCTAAACATAATAAAAGGCATAAATAAATAATCAAACTAACAATTATTCCTAATTAATAAAACAAACGGAATAAAAGAACTTAAACACTTCTAAAACTGCATCAGTAAGCCTCAAGCTCAAGAAATTACTATCAGTACGCTAGGCGTAAAACATCTTAAGTAAAATTTTGACCATCTGTTTGTGCATTGACGTTATGACATGAAAGGAAAAGAACAAGTGCCTAAAAGAGAGATGACGCCACTTTGCCTGTTTACCATGGATGCTATAATACTCTACGCATCTTATGAAATAGTATGTCTAAAATCATACGTAGGTATAACACTTATTTTATGACAGCAAATCTTTAGTACTCCTAAAGATAATCAAGTCACTGCAAACTTATAAAACCCCAAGTTCTAGATACTTGACATCATTGTAAAGCTATATCTTGATTCAAGTCAACTCCAACTATAAAACCAGGGAAAGTCTTAATATAACAATCTAACCATGTTCTCACGGGAGTTGGAAGCAAGGACTAGAAATCCAGTAAACAAGGAACAACAATGATTCACAACATAAATGTTAAAATAAACAAAGATTTAGAAGTATCAAATAAGAAATCTAATTACCTATTTCAATTTCCCTATCAAGTCGTCCCGGTCGTCTTAGTGCAGGCTCAATGCTTTCAGGTCTGTTGGTTGCAGCAATGATGAGTAGACCATTGGTTCTACTAATCCCATCCATTAAATTTAACAGAGCTGCCACCATTCTTTGAGAAAGCTCTTCACTTCCATCCCTTCGAGCAGGTGCAATAGAATCCAACTCATCAATGAATACCTACTCAACAGAAACTAATTAGCATGCTCTCTAAAACAAAATGCATTTATGATGGTTAATTTGGTTTATATTCTTGATTCATTAACTGTTGAAAAAATATTGGGAAACTGGACAGCCAAATCCAACAATAAAAATTAATTGCTTAGCAAGGCAGTTTTATTGGTACTTGTCCAGTTTAATGTAGATATAATGACGTTTGAAAACACCACTTTGGAAACCTTCTAAAATTAGTTTCAAATGCAACCTAGAACATACTATGCACAAAACAGATACAAGAACACCATAGAACATTCATCATTAGCTTTAACTTCGATAAACGGACATAAAAGTATAGATAAGACAACCCAGAACAAAAATTCAATAAGATATAATATCATAAGTTGTAGGACTCCATTTCAAGCTCTTAATCCAAATCATTTTTTTTCCTACTTAAATTTTCACAAGATGAAGAGTGTCGTAATGAAATCTAACCACAGCAGGCGTAGCTTGGCTGGCTGAATCGAAGATCTCATGCAATGCTTGCTCACTTTCTCCGTAGTATTGACCAACAATTTCAGGTCCAAACACAGTAAAAAGATTGACACCCGTATCTTGTACACATTTTCTGATCAAAGATGTCTTTCCAATGCCAGGAGGGCCATGAAGCAGCACTCCCTTTATAGGTCGTAGGCCGACACTAAAAAACCAACAAAATCAACAATCAATGCTTTTCCAGACATGAATGTAAACATAAGCTTTTATGTGTCTATAGTAACCATATAAGAAGCTCAGACCAGGAAAATTGCTAGGTTTAAATATTCCATTTTTTTTTGAGAAGTCTGATTGTATGTAGAAACCAGAAGACAAAGTAATTACTAGGTCAAACAAAATTAGAGCTGAAGGCCAAAAATTAGAACTTGTGACCAAAAATATTCCACTTTTCAAATATGAGCTGTTTGGTGCACAATTTAATTTTCAGTTTCTACAAACTAAATTTTCCTTCCACATCAAATTCTGAAAGCTAATATTCTAACTTTTTTGTTAACTCTGCCAAAGAATTTTCCGATAACGTTTTGAGTTTTCAAAGACATAAACCAAGTCAGGAATAAAAAGAGAAACCTATCATAACAACAATATAAAAAATGCAAATATTAATCTAACTTGTATTGGAATTTACAGTGGATAACGTACAAAAATATATAGATAACTGGCGGTGTCACATAATTTTCCGACTTGTATTTATAATATACTTAATATTAGCATTTAATTTTGGTCTATGCTAATTTTTAGATAAATCTATCTCCATTACTCCAATCTAATCTTGTTAAAAAAGTTAATATTCTTTTTCAAAATAATATTTGATTTTTTTTATTTTTATTTTACAACTCACCATTTCCCATGTCATCATAACTAAGTATTGGCTTCTCTTAGAGGAAGTTGAAAAGGCCTAAATATTATTAAAAAAAGAGTTCAGGAATGGAACTGGCGGTCATATCAAAATTGGAGCGACTATATCTTTATGCATACATTACATCAAATGCATTTTTAATTTTTAATTTTATAAAAATAATTGAGAACCTAACACGAAACAAGTTTTTTGGAAGCTTGGAATCTGAGTTAAATACTATTTCCAAAAACTCAAAACTGAACCACTAACCAAACATGCACTTATTTTAACTACCATTGATAATAATATAAACAGATGTGTATCACAAGCATGATAGAAGGGGTCGAAAAAGGAAAAGAGTGAACTAATCCGTAAGGCATCACTGGCAATGACTACTTCTTGTTGGGACTTTTTTTTTTTTCAGCTTCTTAAGGGCACATTTTCACATCTTTTTCGTACCCTAGATATCGCTTCCCTTGAGCCACTTGGTCCAACAATGGCACACGCACAGTTGAACGACCCAACTAGTGCAAGCAATGTATTTAATAGTGAAAGAGAATATCTTATTTCTACTCAAACCAAAACACTAACAAGGATAATAGTTTCCTTTCCAAAAAGAGAGAACAAAAAAGTTAAAAGGGTACAGTATGAGCTCAATCTCCCTTTTTAATTAAAGCTCATAACTTTTGCAAGGATTGTATGTGAATAGTCTTAATTGCAAAAGAAAAGTCATGCGCCTCATTTTGAACGGGATATATTGGCTGTAGGAGTCACATGTATTAAATTTGAAAGTCTAGATGAAATTAAGGAAAATTAACTATAAGGTAATCCTGTAGCAAAGTATAAGTGCACAGAGTGTAACCTTTATTTATTTAAGTTACCAACAAAAAGTAGGGGTGGGTATAATATCGGTGCACCGAACCACCGAATCCGGTTCGGTTCCAAAATTTTTAAGACGGTTCGGTTTGGTTCGGTTTCTATACTGGAAAATTTTCGGTTTTTGGGTTCGGTTCACAGTTTGAGAGATAATGGTTCGGTTTAAA
>MKEJ01025357.1:0-17340 GCA_001753735.1 Embelia ribes
TATTTAATTTATTATTTTAACTAACAATTTTTTAAAATTTACTCTAATGGCGTTCTCTATAACTACCCCAAGAAAGAAAAATAATTTGGTAAGAGTGAAAGTGTTTAGCCAAATTTGTTGAGTGAGTATTAACCTTATCAAAATAGAGAGCCAAATACTAAGTCCGTTCGAACCAATTTTTTTGATTTGGCTCAATAAAATAGTTAAATATTTTATTTTAACTAGTGGGTTAGAGTTGTTCCATGAGTGACTGCCTTTAGCTACATATCTATTACTGCAGAGGAGATGCTAAAATATTTTAATAGTAAAAACTAGGAATATATAAAGCCACATTCACTTTTTTCTTTTTCATTTTCATTCCCCCGGCGCTCCAATTTTGTTATCAACTTTTTATTTACCCAATTCAATCTCTGTTTCTATGGTACATTTAATAAAAGTATATAACTCCAATTTCTATGGGTTTGCAATTCCATTTGCTAATTGCCCCAATTTTCAATTCAATCTCTAGGGTTTTCAAATTCATGTAAAAATAATTGCACCAATGCTTAGGTTTTTCCGTATCATACAACGAATCCCCAAATTTTTAGGGTTTTAAATAAATATAAATAACATGCTAGGAATAAACTACCGGTTGTTCGTTTACGGGAGCAGATGATGGCTTTGGCTTTTCTTCTTTGTTGTGGAACTCGTCAACATCATAGGTGTCGGAACGAGCTACAGAGATAAATCGCGATTCGCTGTTTCTACTCGGAATAGATAAAGAAAGTTTCGGGATAGGAACAAGGGAGGTTTGGTTGAATGACACCTTGGTAATTGGGTAGCGGTAATTTGAGTTTGGGTGTGAAAGGGGCTTTAACGATGCAACCATTGACGTTGGAGGCCGAACTCCGGCCATTAACTGAGTAGCTACAATGATCATCCCTGGATTCAAGATGTGCACAGAGAGAGAGAGAGAGAGAGAGAGAGAGAGGACCACACGGAGGAGAGCCGGAAAAAGTGTACTAAAATATATATACCGACGTCAAACCCGGTCCAAAATAACCCTACCCGATTTTATTAGTAGGCCCAAACCCTGTCCAAAGATATTTTACCCGATCAAGTTGCATATAATGTCATATTATATTATTTAATAGTACAAAATGTGCGTAAATTTTTAATTAATAAATAAAAAAAATTTAGGTGGAGAATTTGAGTAACTAAAAGGCATATGTTACTAATGAGTATATTTATGTAAAATTTATAATCAAATGGGTTAAATAGCAATGAAGGTAAAATAATAATAATTAAATAAAAAATAATTGCAATAAGGGAATATTTCTAGCATATTTCTTGACTTGCTTTCAAGGTTAAAATTCTCCTATAAATATCTCATGGTAAGTGTCGCGCTTCAAAATGTGTGACTAGGAAATGTGAGAATAAAAGAAATACAATAATTATCACAGCCCATTCCTAAATACAAATAATCCTGCCATAATATACCTAATGTGGCTCATGGATACAATATCTAAAAATCTGTATATGCATAATTATACAACTCCACTTACAAATAATAGTAAATACCCTGTTTAAATATACATAATCAAGTTGTATGCTTATCAAAATAATAAGAAGGAATGTATAAGTATGTTCTTCATCTCGTGTATATGAGTCGGAACATACTCATACTTTCGTATAATGCCAATGCTAAAACCAAAGTATGCTACACATCAAAATAAAGTGCAAAAAACGAAAGCGCTAATATGTGCACCAAATCATAATATTTTTCTTCTATTGTATATATCGTGTATCAGTATTTGGAAGTGGTGGGCGATGCTTCGTGGTCAAATTTTGGCCTTGGGAAATTATTAAACACGGTTATGTGTCAAGTTATAATCGTGATAGCAATTTGATTTTTTGGCCATATTTATCAAACCATAAATCCAATTGTAGCTTATGATAATATCATTGAAAAACTATTTCATTTATCTACAATTTTTGTATTTTAAGAAAATATTAGTTTTAAGAGTAGAGGGATCAAAACAAGACCCGAAACATTTAGGTTTGACATTGACAAAGCAACAGATTTTTAGAGGCTATATTTAAAAGCCTTATGTCTATTTTTTTCCCCATTCTATTCCAACCAGTGTGAGACAGAGAGATGGAGAGAGGGATAGGTGAAATAAAGACACGATCTTCTTGTTTTTGATTCATCTAGCTTGAAGGCTTATTTGTTCATAAAAAATAGAGATTTGGAACCTCCATCCCGTAGGCGTCGTTTTAAAGTACGTTTTTATTTCTTTTTCTTTCATTGGCGTTGTCTCGGTTTCGGTGCATTTGTTGTACGCCAAAACAAATTTGATTTCCCTCTTTCTTATCTCGTGTAGATCATTTTCTTGTATAAATTTGTTTCGATCCGAGTTTATTTGCTAGATCATTTTGGGGGGCTCAAGCTTAATGAGTTTCTAGGTGATATCATTCTGATACGCTCGTCATTTGATTTCGGGACTTGTATACTTTCTCATCACTATTGCAGGGGCTATGCATTGACGTACGTATCATCAATTTTTTTCTATAGGTTCATTGTGTATTGAAGTGTGTAGATAGACCAATTCGACAAGTTAAGAAAGGGGGTTTCTAGTTGAAGTTGGCGTGGTTATTCGATAGTATTTTTCGAGGCTCTCAGATTAAGCTATATTAGACTAATTAACTCTAATATAATCCTGAGAATTCAACCGTATGTTGACGTGATTGATACGTCGCGTAGGTTTAGTTATTTGGTATGGTTGTATGACATAGTATTAACATGATTATATGACTTATTATCTTGCGTAGCTAAATTATGATGTTAAAATGTGTAGAATATTTTTTTTCTCAAGTTAATGCGTAGGTGAAGCATATTATTTCATACATGTTTTTATGTTGGCATTGTTTTCATTACAAACATGATTTTTAAAGCATTGAAAAGCAAATTTTTTAAATAAAAAAAGGTGTTGATTCACATTGGTGTTGATTTACAAAGGCGTTGTTTAAACTTGAAAGGAATTTATTTATCATTTAAAACATGTGTTAGGTGTTAAGTCTTTTTCCTTTCTTTTCGGGACATAACGTATTGAACTTATAAAATGCGTGAAATTTAGTAATGAGGCCAATAGCCTTATTGGTAAAAGTCAGGAAATCTTATTAGGGATTATCCATTAACCGCATCACCAGCAGATGGCGGCCAATGTAGGTTTTGGTCGTGTCATCAGTAGGTGGCGAATATAGCAACTTTATAAAAAGCATAGAGATACTAGTCTCAACCTTCTAGTCATTATACGTTGGCGTAGTATGCATATCATATGTCGTAGTGCGTTGCATACATTATGTATTATAGCATTCATGTCATGATACATTTCCTTTATATATTGTTGCATGTTATTCATGTCATGCATATAGTGTAGTCTTTCTTTTATCGTATGGTTGGTTGTCTAACCGTATGCTTTTATATATATATGAGTTGTTTTGTAGCTATGGAGGCAGGCGTAGAGCTTTCTTAGCTGCTTGAAGGCTTATGGTATATATATTTTCTGTTGTAGTTATGCGTTGGCAATGGCGTAGACTTGCAATTGTATATTGTAGTAGCATTGTAGCGTTGTACGAGGGTTTTGATATGTTCTTGTACCTTGTAGATGGAGTGAAGAACATATATATTCCTTCTATTTTTTATTTTTTTTTGTCAAGCACTTAGCTTGAGGCATTGTAAGTAAACAAGGTTGTTTATTTTATTTATGATATTATTGTATATATTTTCTTTTTATTGTTGGTGTTGGTTCGTATTTATATATATAAACTACAGGCAGACTATACGTTTACTTATTTCACTAGATTGCAGGCAGGCTATATGTATAAAATTGATGTGTACTCTGATGTAAATGCTATAGTATTATGCATAATATTGCTCTGCAGAAGCGATTATGTGATATTATGTGGCATGAATGGCGATGTCTAGCAATGTTTTCATGTTCTTTTTCTTTAAAACTATAATTTTCTTTTCTTTTCTTTTTTTTAAAGGAAAAACACTCACCCCATGGTCCCCGAAATTTGGGGCATGACAAAATAGCCAAATCAATAGCCTACACAATGCCCCGAGAATTAGTAGGGAAAGTAGGGCTCAAACTCAATAGATATTTTCACCTCCGAGAGCCTCTCCCCCATCTCTTTCTGGGTGTTATAAGGGTTGAGAGGTTGTATTTTGATATTGGGGTTTGAATAGATGGAAAATAAAATATTTTATCGTTAAATTTGTAAAGCACACTCTCTTGACTGTTGATAGTCTTGGACACGAAATTGCCAGTGGACCCAATTACATGAAGACACTAAATGGCTGACTGTCGACACCTATGACATTCGAAACTCAATGCTTGATTGTCAACGGTCAAATCCAAGACATCTCTTGTTACACCTTATTCAATCCTTCTTTTGACTCCTTTCCACCTTGAACTAGTTTTTTGTCAAAGCATGAAAGTTATAGATAATTCAATTTCTTTTCTAACTATATATTATAGGTTTTAATTGGATTTTTTGTTTTAGAAATATCATCAAAATGCTAACACATATGTCACGACAAAAGTTCAATATTTAACAAACCTTGATTTTTGGACTTAAGTCAGCTTTAAATATCCCGAACCAAAAGAAATTGGATTACTTTGGTGTTCCAAAGATTGTAAACATGTAAGAAAAGGAATGGGGCTTTACAGATTATATAAGACAATTAATTCCTCATAGTCATGAATAATATTTATACTCTTAATCTTGAAATTATAATTTAGACATGTGTGAACAATTTTTGTCGTTTTAATTTATAGAATGGTGAGATTCATTATGAGTCAATAAACTCGGTGAGTTGGATGATAACATTTTTTGTATGGTATTTATTAGTAATTGATGGGGATACACATCTCAGTGTGGGGATTGAAATACTCCTTTAAGTAACTTTAAGTAAGCTTATAAGTTTTGGTTATATCAAATCCTGCAATTGGATTTTGTAATCCGATACGTCAAATTAGTTATGTGAAATATTTTAAGACATGTAATATGTTAATTAAATTAGATTGTTAGTAATTCTATTTAATTAGCGGATAATGATATGGAATCCAAATTATAAATTCATAATATTATGAGTGAATTTAATTACAATCATGAAATAATATTGATTGTGATTTACGTGGCTTGGTAGATGATATTGAGTTCAAATCTGCATAGGATAACTATTCCAATATTTTGCCATTGCTGTAACCTATTTAAATATGCTCTATGGCCAGAAAAGAGATACATGAAATTCTCAATAAGTTTCAAATTGAGAAAGAACCCTAATTGCTACATACATCTACAAACTACTAATAAGGAACAAGGTGTGTAATAGAAATACGTCAAAAAATTAAAAGTGCAGCAACAATCGCTGTGATACGAATTTGGTATTTTGAGATCCCTACACACATATCTTGTAGGTATGGGATCTATTAGTTAGTCTACAACAAAATTAAATTTTTATAGTATATGTTTTCATTATTATAGAATTTGCTTAAATTTTTTCGTTGCGTCCATTCAGTTTGTTTGTAATTATCGTCTTGCACTAAAAACCTTTATTTTCTATGCTTGGAAGAAATATAAAATTTTGATCGTTCGTGCACCAAGAGCACAATAAAAGTATGTCGGAGGCTTTGGTCCGTCCTTTATTTTTGGTTTGAAGTTTACATTACGATAGATAAATTATTTGGTAGTTATTAGAAGTTTCTAGAGGTTGATTTTACAATATTTCCTTTAACTCAAAACCTTATGTTATGCCTGGAAGAAATAGAAAACCTTCATTATCTATCCCGTGATTAAAGTGTTGGTTTCCATCATACATATGGTCTTCATTTGCATTGGTGTTTTTGCAAGTATAAATGAATTATTTTTAATTGGGTCAATATTGCTCTTGGTAATCCAATCCTTTTCACTGGGTTCGTGGACATGGTTTGTCTCTGTGTTGAATCCTATATTATAGTCCTTCTAGTTCCCATATAAATCCTTTGCTTACTCAGATGAAAAATTAGTATATTTTGTTTTAGCGTAGGATTTTGTCCTTTTGATACATTTTGTGAAAGTTGTTTGTGTTTTGGTAATAGGCTTGGTATCCAAGTCCATGGTATGAGTTCTTAGTTTTGGCAATTTGATACATTTTGTGAAAGCTATGTGGGGACAATGGACTATAGCTCCCTATAATTTAAAAAACCAAGCCGATAATCTATATTTAGTTGTATAAATTTTTTATATGTTGGTTTCCATCTATATTAAGGTTTAGCCTCCCTTTATAATTTTCTATGACGTTCAACCCCTCGTTATGAATACTGGCTCCAGCTCTAAGGCTAATGAAATATCTGATGAATTTTATGAATACTGTCCTCATAATTTATGATTTCCTTACTAGTGAGGAGTTATTCTCACTAAGTAAACTTTGCTTCCGATTTTCCGGATATGGTCATAGTTCTCAAAATTGTTGTTATACTTTCTTGAATAAGGTCGAATTCAATGAAATTTCATATATGCTCAGAACTAATTACAGTATACAAATAAATAGGAACCGGAGTTCAAGATAATTGTGAACGCGATTTATATTACCCAGCCGTGGAGCGTTATGATCCATTTTCTTAAGCTGGAGTTGCATTTCGGGTGTCTCATTCACATTTTATCTCGGATGAATATTATTCAGGGTTTATGGTTTTTGATTTGTTTGACCTTCTGAGTAATATATAAAAGTTATAGTTTGTGTTATCGTCATTGTCTTCTAATCCAATTTCTAGGATTTGGTCTTCACTAAATAGCATAAATGTATAGCGAAGATAATTTTTTGATTTATCTTAAAGCATAGATGCTGGGGGTCATTTCTGTGTTAATTTCGCAAATTATAACTAATCTTCTTTCTGTCGTATTTAGATCGGTGCTTTCAGTTGGAAAAATTTAGTTTCTATTCCGTATATTGTCAATCGGTTTTAGCTATATTATATATGTGATTTTTCTTCTTTTCTTAATTGTGTTCCTGAAAACGTTTGTGTTCCAATTCATGGATTTACTTTTAATGACAGAGTAATCGTAGTGTGTTTACAATATCTTTTTTGCTTATCCTTGGTCTAGAATTTCGCCATTTTTTGAGAATTTTGTGACGGTTGTTTTAAGTTTTTCTTACTGATTTTCTGTATTTGGTTTCTTATGGCCTTTCCGTTATATTATTTGATCCAATTTGATCGCTTCTTGTACATGCGAAGTTTTTAATATTTCTTCATTTTATCTATATACTTAATTTGGCAGAATTTTTAATAAAGTGCATGGGTTTTTCTCTCAACTTGATAACGTAATCGTTATGCATATTCTTTCGGCTTGAATAATTCTAATTAAGATTAGGGGTTCTCTTGGGTTTGAGTCCGAATACTGAACTTATCAGATTTCAGCTGAATTTAGCACTTTTTTTTTTTTTTTTTNTATGGCTGTTGTTCAAAATTTCCTCGTAGATTTTGTACCCAACTTCTTGGACATGGCATTAAATTGACCGTGTAATCGTTGTTCTGGTAACATTGTAAGCTTATGCTTGATCTCAAATGGTCAAGTACCCAAGAACGAAATCAACGGTTAAAAGTTCTTGCATTGTGATCGTACCATAATAACGGTATACATAGTTGAATATCGAGATGAATTAAACCATGACCAGGTTCGATATATAGAAAAAATTAGACTCATTTAAAAAATTATCAAAATGCATCGAATGGGGTTCAAGAGTTTAATAAATTATGACACAAGAACTTCACGTTGTTGGAAAATATTCAAATTAACATAAATTGAGAATTATGCCAGTTTCTAAATAAATAAATAAAATAAAGTAAAAAAAAAAAAAAAACATTACCAAGCATTTTTTTACATTACTTTAAAGAAATTCCACCTTATTTACAAGCGAACACATATTAACAATTCACTCAAACTTAATTACTATCCAAATACAAATAAAATATACCAAAAAACAAAAAAAAGTACCAACAAAATAAAAAGGTTCACTGAAGCTGACTCAATAATTACCCCAATTACTAAGTAAACAAGAACTTTCTTAATGAGACTTCAAAATCAACAAACAACATCTCATTTTGTGAAATATCGTTTGGGAGAAAAAAAGCGTTTCGGGGAGAACATCCCGTATCTTGGCGAAGCAAGAGCGTCGATGGTTCGATAATTTCGGGAAGATATTGGAGTGATGGACCCAATATTAGACTCGGAAAACCCTTCTCTGTCTTGATCGAAAGTTCCACGACGCCCGTTGAAAGTACGGAACTTGACTAGCTTTCCGATCCATGACCTCTTCTTGGGGGATTCTTTGTGGGCATTGTTCATCTTCCCGCTCAAGTACTCCTTCACCATATTCAACCCTTGCTCGACCACCTTTGTAGATTAAAAACAAAATGTAAATTTAGGATATAATTAGAAACTGAAAATCATTACGAAAACAATTTAGAGAGGTTTGGCTCAAGAGAACATTTAACATTATTACTTGACCCAAAATGCTACCAACAAACAATTACATGAAAAAGTGTTTAGAAATGAAAATAGATTCTATTTCTAATGCTTCCGTTAATTCATTAAAGATGCTATTACGCACAGGGATCGATTGAGGATACAAAGATCAAGGTTAATATGAACCAAAGCTTCTATGGTTTGCTCATATATAAATAAAAGGGTAATGTTAATGAGTGCACTTAAGCATGCACTTAGGACAGCGTTTGACTGTTCAGCTTTTAAACTAAGTTTATTTATTATTTTGGCCTAAATAAGTTACAAGTTTTAAGCGAGAAGCATCCAACAATTTTTTTTTAGATAGAAATAAATTAATTTATTTGCTTAAAAACTGCAATCAGACAAACCCTTAGTTTAGGATGGATCAGAGTCAAATTTGACAAAAGCTAATCAAGCATTTAAAATATTCATCTTATTAGTTTTCAAGACAATCAAACTAAATGAAACAACTACTTATCAAGTTGAAAATAAAAAAAATATATTGGTAAAGCCATATAAAAGCAACTTATCTCAAAAAACTAGGGCATTTAAAGTCCTCATTATACATCGAACTCGAGCTCTGCTAATTTGGTAAAAAAAAAAAATGGCTCAGACTTGAAGTGTAACACATGGAATTAACCTAAACACGACATTGGTTTATTATTTTTGGCATGAGTAATGTGGTGATCAGTTGGAGCTTTAATTAATATCTATTTTGATTTAAAAAATCATATAAAAAAATTATACAAACACAGATGCGAATTGAGCTGATGCTCCGATATTTTCTTAAAACCGGGATCAAAATGGATGATATAACCCTTCTTATTGTAACACCTATCACTTTGCTTTTGGCATTAGACTAAATTTTGCTCAATTATTTTTGAATTTTCAAGGCACAAGATATAGGCAAGACAGCAAGTGAATTCATACAAGAAGATTTGAAGATGGATTATGTATATGACAACATATATCATCTCTTGAATGAGTATGCCAAGCTCTTTAGATACAAGCCCATCGTGCCAAAAAGAGCGATAGAGATCTGTTCGGAAACAATGGCTTGCTCTTCTCAAGGATTAAAGAAGAAGCTTATGATGGAATCTATGGTTAATGGTCCGAAACACGTTAGTCCATGTGCTATGCCTCCGTATGATCGTGTTAACCTTCAGTCATTTATCGAAAGAAAAGAAAATTTAATACGACAAGTTGAGTCGTGGGAGAATAAGTATTGGAAGAATCGGACTACGGATAACTAGCTAGGGAGGTTCTCTAAAGTCAAATTTTTTTTTGTATTTATGTGGCTTCATGATTACTTTATATATCAATTGTCAAAAGCAAGGGAGTAATTGTGTAGTTGTGGGAAACCTCGGGGTAAGAATGTAATTTTAAGTAAATGAACAAGAAGGGTAAGATTGAGAATACAAATTAGATATAGTCTCTATTGTGTAGACAATAATAATTGGATAAATTTATTGTTATCATATTTGTGCATGCAAATTTCATATTTGATAGCAAAATTATAAATATTGTTTGGGAAGATGAATTGATCAAACAAACCTCATGGTAAGGTACTAAACTTTTTTTGCAATGAAAACAAAAAAAAAAAAAAACATCGGAGATACGAGAAAAACAACATTATTTAGAGTGTTGGAATATCGATTTATCATCCTAATTAGCTTTTATGAAATTATGGATCATGAAATTTAAACAATTTAAACAACATTATTTTAAGTTTAACGAAATTCTCATACTTTTGTTATGCCACAGATCAAGATATACCTCTTTTTTATAATATTACATAAAAAAAATTAGATTAAAAAATCCATCATTTTTTTATCATTTGTATATGAAAGCCAACTTTTTAGCTTAAAAATGACGGAAAAAATGTTCCTAATTTACATCGATTTACGGTAGAAAAAGTAATAAGAATCACATACCGAATACAAACAACGAATCACTCCATTGAAAGTACAATAACAGCATGATAAATAATCGAATAACTCAGTTATCTTTGCGTATATAAATTCCATAGAAATTAAGTTAGCGAAACAAACTATTAGACATTAATTGTCAAGTAACCAAATTCAAGAACGTAAACCTCGTAAAAAGATTTACACGTAAAGAGGGATAAAGAATTGGAGACGGGAGAAGAAACAACAACATTAGATTGCTCGGCTTTTAATTATATCCATGCTCATTTCACTAGGGTCCGTTGCTTGGAGCTCAACTTGGATGCCATCGAGTTCCCTCTTGAATCTATCCTTGGAGCTAGCGTACACCATCTTCATCCTCACCTTCGACGTATCCGGGGACCTAAATGATTTATGGAAAAGAAAAAATTACAACATTTTTGTCTCGGGATTATTAGATACTTAAAAATGAATATGAATATGTTATTCCTCCTATTAATTACATATATGATCATACTAAAAACTTTGTTCAATTACATATGTTTTTCTTGCGTACTATAACACATAATTTTCAAGTATGTTTTCACTTGAGTGCTAGAAGGCCTATAGGTGCCATAATAAATTGATTTTTCACCTATAGTTTTCTCAAAAAGCCAAGGTAAATCACTCATTTTGGCTCCCTCAAATTGTTTTCTAACCATGAAAAAGCAAGTGATCTCTCAATTATACAACTTCCATTAATTTCCAGCTAATGGATTTTCCGAAACTTATTTGGTTAGATCCTATACGTTGTTCCTATTTTCATAAACATACGTGTCACTACAATTTCGATCTGAACATAATATATATATGTATATTATTAATCATAGCATAATTACAACTCCCTTAGTCCCAAAAAAAATTGTCCCGCATTGAAAAATCAAATCTTAACTATTAAACCATTAATTAAGCTCAAAACCATTAAATTAGTTTTAAATTTACAAATTTGTATTATAATTTCCACACACATTAAATATATAGGTCTAATTTAGGAAATTTAAATTTTGTTGAAGCTATTCTTAGAAACAAATAAATAATTAATCTTACCAAGCAATGAAGAAAATCTTGCTCTTCTGGCAGTTTTCATTGGTGGTGAAATCGAAATCGTATACAGCATAGCGGCACTCATCCGGGGGGAGCGAGGCGGTGAAATCATCATAGGTCTCTTCAGGGCCCCCGAGCTTCTCGACAACCACTTGTTGGCCCTCGATTTTGAAAACAATGAAACGGTAGTTCCTCTTCGCTTTTAGTTCCAAAAACTTCAGCTTGCATTCGTCTTCCACAGCCATTCCAGACGCCGCATTTGCCTATTCTTAAAAACATTAGCAACCGACGCAACACAAGAACGGATTTTCCTAAATACCTATTCATTGTTCTAATCCCAAAACTACACATTCGTGTTCTTAGCACTTGCGAAACTCATTCTTAAGAGTCGATTCGCAAACTTTGGAAGTCAAAATGATGGAACTTTAGAAATCTCCATAATTTCACATAATTCCTGTTTTTGTGCACTATTTTTGTTTGAAAATCGAAATTTAAGTCCTAAAGATATGCACACTTGGTTTTTTTGAGGTACACAAAAAAATAATAATAATAATAAAGAAATACAACCTTGATTAATAGCATTTTAAATCATTGGCAATAAGATTCGGACTCGGAGAAGAAGGATAAGCAGGATTATTAAATTAATCTTTTCTTTAATCTCCGCAATGCCTACAAAATTCCTATACGACACACATATAAAATTTAATTATTTATGATGTGAGTCACGTCCCCGAATAACTTTAAATATATAGAATTAACTAATAAATAATTGGACTCGGCCTCCCTAACAAAAAATTATGGTACTGCCACTGCCTACTTTCTTAAGAAATTAATCACATTAACCAAAACAAATTAAAGTTAAATCAAACAAATGGTAGAAAGGTAAGGGACATACCATGGTGCCTAAATGATTGTGAGGGGTAACAACTTTTCAAAAAAAATAAAAAATAAAAAGTGAGTTTGCAAACAAAGAAAAGAAAATTAGATAGGAGTTGATGAAAAACAAAATGAGGATAGATAATAGATCCTAGGAATGGGGAAGAATGAGATAATTAGGGGCCAATTTAGGGGATAAAAATGTGGGTTGAAAAGAGAATTTTGGGGGAGAAAATAAAAGGTTGAGAATAGTCTTAGCTCTTGGGGGTTGATCATGTCCACCATTCTCATCTTTTATTGTTCTTAGTGCCACGTCAATGTAGCATGGGGTGCATGTATGATCAATTCTTGGTTAATTTCTATTTCTTCATTTGTTTCCTTTATATCTTTTTAGAAAAAGGAATGATGTACTAATAATATGTAAAATAACTGTATAAACACAGATGTGGCTAGTCTCGGTTTGATGATCCTAGTTTTTGGGAAAAAGTGAATGCATATCTTCCTAAATGGTCAATACGGTCTTCTTCGATGCTAGCTAAAAACAATCTCAAATCCGTAACTTTTTGGATATGCTCGAAAAATCCTTTAGCGTCCATGTTGTTCTTGGCAATATTTTCAAAACATTGAACATTCCAAATTTCCACATTTTGACACTACAAAAGAGGGCATTAAGTGCAACACTTCAATTTTCATCATTTGTTTTCCGTTCCAATGAAAACAAAGTATTTTCATTCACCAATCCATGCAGTAGGTGATAATTCCGGCTATTAGACGAGGTAGAAAAATCGCGTAAATCCATTGGGATACAGTATACCAGGATATCGCAGGTAAATATTAGCAAAGAATGAATCCCAAATGTAAATATTTGCGAAAAAATGAACCCCAATTTTAGAATGACCAACTTTCGTATCTGGATAAGAGTACTCTATACTTATTCATTCATAGCACAAGACTTTAGTATTCAAGTCGCACTATATCTCATTGCCGAGTTCATTTGATGAATGATGAAGCAACCGTTCATATTGCCTCAAGTCTCTAAAGACTTGGATCAGTTGCTCTGTTTCTACAAGGCAATACTAAAGATTTCCTAGATTTTGTAATTTCCTAGACAGCTATACCAAATAATAGCTGAGAATTAGTTATTCCAAAATACAATCACTTGAATAAAAATTTAATAATTGGTCCAGAAGATATTGATCTCTAGACACTAATAGGAAACTATTGCCAGGGTTAGGTGCAAATTTATACATATTAGTGTACGATGCACATGCGATGCATGTACAATTATATTAAATTTACCATATTATCTCACTCAATCGGAAATTTTCTTCATACTCCAAACTTTCACTCATTCTACGTATAAATTTGAGAGGAAAAAAACATATATACATAATCAGCTATTTGGCAAGGGTAAGTTGCTTATCAACATTTAAAGGGAGTTGCTTATCAGGGAAATTGTAAAATCCAAAAAAACACAAAGTCCATTTGTAAAATTCAACTATATATATTGGCAATTTTTTTAAATTTTATATCAATCAACCAACACTAGAACCATATAAAAATATAAAATCTTTTTACAATCTTAAAAATAAAAATAAACTTCAAATTTGAACCAAACCCATTTACAATCAATCGCAAAAGATCAATATAACCAAATTGGAGAGTGAAATGAATTAATAAAAGTAAGAGAAGGGTACAAATGAACAATTTTGCTAGGAGGGGGGCTCAACGAGAGAAAAGAAAAAATAAGGCAAATTTAGAGGAAAAGAAAAAAAAAAAGGATGAAAGTTAATGAGCAGATATAGTGAAGATGGTTAGGGACAGACGTGATTTATTTTTTCTTAAATAGCCTTTTGATTTCTTTAATTAAATAATTTTCTATGTGAATAAAAGGTAACCACCATAGAGTAATTTAAGATTATTATGAAATTGGAGAGGGCTTCATAATTAACTATCATTATATAATATAGATGAACTCTTACATAATCCATATAATTAGATAAAAGAAAAATAAAAGAAGTTATCTATCATTTGATTAAACAATATACATTGATATTAATGCTATGTGCAAAAAAAATATTGCACTTTTTTTATTTTATCAATCTAGCTATAGAACACAAATGAATTAAGCAAAAGACCACACTTGAAATTTAAGCTCCAAATTTGGGGACTTTAGCAGTAGAGATCTGGGAAAGGAAGTGCTCAGCTACAAACCGCCTCTGGATTTTGCCCGTCGCGGTCTTCGGTAAAGAATCGGTGATAAAAACCTTCTTCGGGACCTTGAAAGAAGCAAGGTTCTTTTTGCAGAACCTCAACACCTCCACCTCTTCGATGTTTGATCCTTCTCTTGGTATGACAGCGCAGTTTATCTGTTAACAAAACAAGTGGGAGGGAACTGAGTTCGTGTGCTAGATAAAATCATAATACAGCGAATTAAAGAGCTTACATAAAAGATTAATACAAGTAATTACCCAATCATTAGTGCACTTAATCTTCTTGTGTTTTAGTAAGATGAAATGATTAGGACAACTCTGGAATGGGTGACGGAGCTATAAAACCTGTCCTTACAGTTTCAGAAAACCCACCAGACACCCGATATTAAATGTTATTTTTTATCTATATAGTTTTTAAAATTTTTTCCATGAGTTTTTAGCCCCCACAAATCATCTAAAATGTTTCACTCCCCATATTGGCTTATGTCCTAAATGGATTTAGGATTTCCTATGAGAAATTGAAAAGGTGAAAGTGAAAACTAAGTGTTTTCACTTCACAATCTTATCCTTTTCCATAGCATTCCTCGTTTAATTCTAACTCAAGAAAGGATATCGTCGTGTATTTACAGGATTATAGGAATTTGGGAAGTCTTAATACAAGAAGATAGTATTCTTGTATCAATACAAGAGAATCACTCCACAATTACATTATAAACCACTTGAGAAACCCATGTTGGAAAATCAAAACCACTTTTTCTATTTCGTAACTAATTTAACCAGTGGTTGATATATGATTATAATTGACTCTTGTATCAATACAAGTAAATTTTTTCTTGTATAAAAGTGGCTAAAAAACTTAGGAACGGACGGAACTTGTACAGGGCCTCATGTGGAAATACGGTTACAAAGGATAAACTTTGGCTAAATATCCACTAAAAGCACTCACCAAAACATGACTTGTGCAATTTTCAACTACCAGAATCAGGAAACATGTGATGAAACATGGATAACGTGATGAAACATGGATAAGGCAATTTTCAACTACCAGAATCAGGAAACATGTGGTGCCAAAAACACGGATTATGCGTACACGCCATGTCTCTATACCCCTTTCAAAAAATGCAAACAGAGCATTCCTATGGTTTCGGTTTCCTATTAAACTAAATTAAATCATAATAATAAGGACCCACAAAACCCATGAATTATGATGCTACGTGTACTACTCAGGCAGAAGCTTCTAACAACTTCTTAACTGACTATATAGATGAGCTATGGATTACTATTATGGTAGTAGCTAGTGATGACCAAGTTTTTGGGAGTTTCTTGAAGTGATAGGGCCTACTTGTATCATTCATACGGTTAAACTCAACATCAAGCAATACAATAATGGAACCATAGTGTTTAGTGATGATAAATTTTGAGCGGTGAGACAGATTAAAAGTACTGGCGCACTATAAAGGAAAAGTTCCGCTCGTAAGTTCTACAATTAGAAAATCGTTTTGTCACCGCTCGTTAGTATTGGCACATTATAAAGGAAAAGTTCCGCTCGTATGTTCTACAATTAGAAAATCGTTTTGCCATATACGCAACTGTCATTAATTTTCCACAAAATGGAATGCAAGTACTAAAGTGGCCAGTATAAACAACAAACTATTTTGTTTAAATTTTAATTTGCTTACCCATCCAAAAATGTTCATACATTGTAAAATATCTTCAGTCATAACAGATTTGTGAAAGAAATTCATTTGAGTTTACCTCTTCACCGTATTTGTCATCGGGAACTCCGAAACAAACCGCTTGTACAATGTCTGGATGAGAAACTAGCACTGCGTCTACTTCAATTGGTGAAATCTTCTCTCCTGCAGTTGCAATAAAATAACAGATACAAAATTATTACAATTACTGCTAAAAAATTGTTAGAACTTTTAAATTCTAGCTATGAAAAGCATCATTCAAGAGCATCCTCTTATTTTCCGTCTATGTCATAGAAACCTTTCTCTTAAAAAAAGAATTCTTTATGCATGATAGAATCTCCATCTCCTCTCTATACAAAGAGAAGTGCCTAATTAAGTCGGTACTAATACAAAAAGTCTAAATCAATGTTTATAAACAACTACCAAAAAATAAAAGACATGCATTTGGCCTATTTTAAGTTTGGTCTACTTTGTGAACAATGATTTCATTTTCAAACCATTTGTCCCTAGCCTAAAAGTCCAATTCAGCCAAAAATAATTAAAGGTTTGAAAGTTGAAAATAGAGGGCGTTATAATCAATGTTTATATCTCTTGGTACTAGTGAACAGAACAATTTACCACTAATCAACCAAACACAAAAATCAACATGGTCAACAAAAATTGCCCACATTATGTACAGTTATATGGAGGCCAATACTAATACCAAGAGTATATGTTAGTCATCGACGTTTGATGATTGTCACGTCAAAATATGCAGACATGCTACTAAACAATGCTGACCATGTATTAAATGACTATCTGTAACATTGAATTAATTATATGAACATAAATCAATTTACCTCCGCGGTTGATGAGTTCCTTAATCCGGCCGACGAGGTGCAAATAACCATCTGAATCAAAGTACCCGAGATCCCCCGTATGAAACCACCCGAATTGAAAAGCAGACTTATTAGCCTCGGGGTTGTTTTTGTAACCCTTTGTAACATTGGGACCCCTAATGCAAACCTCCCCATTTTGATTTGTCCCTTGTTCAAC
>MKEJ01025360.1:0-15187 GCA_001753735.1 Embelia ribes
AACCTGAGAAGTTTAGGAGTAATTTAATTTAGCAAACCGCATTGACTGGATTGAAATCGTAAAAATTGAATTGTGTATTTGACTGATTTTAATTATTTCTGGAATCAGTAGGAGTTATTGAATTCAATACTTGGTACTTACCGAGATAAGACTACACCGTTTCCTAGTGTGTTTGTTATATTCTAAATCTACACGTTTAAGGAAAAATGAGAGACATGCTCGATCGCTCGATACAAAAGATTACATGAAACTACATTAATCTACTCCTATGCTTAAGTTAAATTAAATTACTCCTACTCCTACTCTTAGATACAAAAAAAATCTATGTTTGGGGTGGTTGTGGAAAAGATTTTTCCAAATGCCTTGCCATTATATTTATAGGCAAAATTCATATTAACTTTCCATAACTACCATTTTAAATTTAATTTATGTGCACCAAATATTTTTATAATTTGAATTTAGAATTTTGAGATATGGTTTAAATAGACTCCAAGGACTCCAAAACCAGAAAGTGCTTGTATATGATGTTTATCGTTAATCTTGAGTAATTATTCTATATGTAGAAGTTGGAGCTCCATCTCTCTCGAACTAAATCATAAGTAAATGCCAAATATTGCTAATATTATGCAAGTACATGTTAGACTTATAGAGGTAATGCATAGTCATTTGATTTAAGATACACAAGTGGGGATTGCTTTATTTGTATTAACTACCAAAATTTCACAAAACATATCCTCTTCGGCGATTTTAACTTATTTTAAGGAAACTTTGATTAGTGAAAATTTCTTAAAGAACATTCTAAAATTAGAACAAGAGTACCTCAAAAATGGTGAAAAGACCTAAGTAGGTTATGTTTGCTTAGTCAGCTTTTGTATTACTGGTAAAGAATTGTCTCGTGAAACCCACAACTTTTCATTAATATGCCGTGTTAAGTGCTCGTGAAATTTTCGCTGCACTAAAAAATCTTCACTTTCCAGACTCTTTTGCTTAGTTGCGAGCCTCGTACCAAATAAGATACTTGCATTTTACAGACTACAATCACAAGGTAGACAAAGTCGACTTTAGTAATATATAGTTTCTCTGGATAAAATTGAGTTCATCAATATTGAGATCCACTACAGAGTCTGAACCAAAACATTGTCGAATCGTAATCTTATTTGCAACTGAGAATTTTAAGATATTTAGTCTATGATTTGTAAGTTGTAACCTTGTAGGCTTCTAAATACATGTATAATTTTTGAAATGGCTTGAGAAAGATCAACTTTTTAATTTGCCCATTCACTTTCAAAACTATATCAGCATAAAGATCCCACGGGGAAAAAAACATACTATGAAATTGATGGAATAAAGTCATGGTATTTATTTATTTATTTTTCATTATGGAATGGTCGGATATATATAGTGATATATGTATTTATACATATATGAATACATAGCCTTTCTGATGCTACCTCATTTAAATTAGATATGGCCGTTCCGGTCTAGAACACTCCTCCTTTTATATCCCATCTGTAGATTTTAAGGGTTTCACAGGCTCCAACTATACGAGGATTAGAGCCCTCTAGAACGACTTTTTTCCTTTCCTCCCCTGTGGAATTCCCGAGCAGTGTCTGTCGGTCTATTAGCTAATTGATAGCTTACGTATAATTATGTCGGTTAATGGCTAATATTCGTGGTTTGATTATTGGTAGGAAGTTCAGAGCTTGATCAACAGTTTGCGACGCATGGCATCTAACACCATACACAATGAAGTGATAGCCATCTGTTAATTACGACTATTGCTAACACAATTCATGTGTTCTTAAATGTCCATGTACCGTTACAGCGAATTATTGGCTAATTTTTATGGCTTGCCTTGATTTAGGTTGTTACATTGATGTTTCAAATTATAATATTTCTAACAAGAAAAAAAAAATTAATTAAATTATTGGATAAGAGAGTTTCCCAGAAACAAATAAACAAATCAAAGTTGGAGGTTGGAATATATACTTTAATATAAATACGTTTTTATTCCTTTCAACATTTTGCATGATGTGACATTTCTCATTAAAGAAATTATTATTTTTTAATTAGGTGCATAAGTGGAGGACACGTCGGTGGCTTCTTTGTACCCAATTTGGGAACTCACAGTAACCATATATCATACACTTGCACCACGATAAACTACACAACGAGATTATTTGTTGGCAGCTGAAATTAATACATAACTACACACTTGTACCACATCCAATTGTAGGACATGCTATTTTCACTAGGGTGTGTATGAAAAATTTATTGTCCCAATTCATGATTGTCCTATTACATAGCTCTTATATGTGATCTTTGACATTTTCCATATTTTGGTATATAATTTTGATTTCTATAAACTTCTATGGGATTATGATTTTATATTAAAAAGTTAAACAATAGGAACCACACATCTCATTAGTAGCGGATTAGATTTTTTTCTCTCATTTTCAACCGTAGATATTATCCAACTAGTTATACAATTCAAAATCACATCCTAATGATAACAAATCCCCTTATTTCCAAATAAACGTAAACGTTTTGAAAAAAGAATTGTACAACCCTGAAAAAGAATTTTTGGGCTATCCTATTTCACATTTCTAGTGTGTAAAATTTACTTTCAGCCAGACACAAGCATGAGACTAATGATACAAAAGACTAGGAAAATTGTTGCACCACCATCCCAATAAATTACTTGGGAAAATTGATGAAGTTTAACAAAAATCCATCTATAAGACGAAAAGTATAAAAAGCCAAAAAAAAGTAAGTGACCAACTAACCAATAGCAGCTCGACAACTAAGCAGGGGAATCCCAATTGATGAATCTCCCTTCTTTTAAGTTGGTTTCTTCTGGAAAAGCATTTCAATTCCATACCAACCAAATCCAATGTAGCATCTCATCTTTGTGTATTTTCTTAACTAAGTTTTCCAAGTTCCATCTTCTTCTTGATAGCCCTTTGACCATGATATATGAAGGAATCTAATATTCCAGAGACAGTAAAAATACCTGGAGATAGTCCACAGAACAAAATATTCAGTTAGTGCAAATGATGTAAATTTTAGATCAGGACATGTAAGGAAGAGGTAGTCTCTCAAATTGAAAGTAAAGCTCAAAGTTCTGAATAATCCTAACCAAAATGAAATATGAACACTACTCGGAACTTTAAGGTGGCATACAAGATCTATATACATTACACACTGATATTTCACTTAAAAAAGGATTTCAATAAGAACGAAGAGGATTTCACTGTACTGAAGATTTAGTTCATAGTCTGCCTCTACCATCTCTTGAATCATACAACAAATTCTTGCTTTCTTTATTGTCATTTATTTATCTTCCTAAATTTTGAATCATTATTGGAATAAACAACAAACTTTACTTTTCCACATACAATTATAATTATTCCAGAAAAGTGCAAAACCAATTACTCAATTTGAAAGACAAGCAACATTTAATAAATTGTTTTCTCCATCATTGGAGAGAGAGAGTTACCTCCAACTATAGCACAAACGTTTGTTAGGAAGTGCAAGAACGATACATGTCCCTCAGTAAAAGTCACCTGTGCCATAAACAAAAAAATTACCAGACAAGAGGATTATTAAACCAACCCAGGCACAAGTACTAAACCCTCAAAGACAGAAAGAAATAGAAAATGATTTGATAGGGATAGTTTTGGCACTTCCTTCCGCTTGTTGAATATGAGAAGTGCTACCGCAAAAGAAAGATTACACAGGAAATTAAGCATTGTTTTGGTACTTTCTTTCTTCTTGAAATTTTGAAAATATACTAAAAAAATTAGCTATTTTGGAAAAGAGTTACGTTATTTTATCTTATCTTTGGCCATCACAATGACGAGTTCAAACATTTTGAGAGTTTAACAACACATCGAAGCTGATTAGATTATATAGTTTGTCCATTGACATGGGTATATACTGTAGGTACCACCTACATAATAAAAGAAACAATGGGCAAGAGGAATCCACCTTAATGGGCGAAAGGTCATAAAAGAAGAAAACCCCAGGGAGGGACTGAAGACGACCTACATCCGCACTCTTACTATGCTCAGTTACAGAGAACTGCATAAAAAAAATCTAGTTTGCTCATGCAAGCAGTTAAAAAATATAAGATAGGAATTAATACTTGAATAATGTAAAACCTGATTAGATTGGATAGTTTGTCCATCGACATGGGTATATACTGTAGGTACCACCTGCATAATGCATATCATAACTCTAAATTAACCAGAACTTTGAAATTAATTGTGAAGATAAATTCCTCCTCCTTCATTCAAATCCAAATCAAGATATGATAACGGTGTAAAGGACTTAATTTTATTCAAATAGTTGGGTGGGCAAGTTATATGTTTCCTTCTTTTATATTCTGCCATTTCCTTTCTTGTACGATTCTTTTGACATGAGGAACATACATATAATTCTTTAACTCGAGCATTTAAGTATTTGTTTGACACTTCCTATTTCAAGGTTGTTTCTTCTTATCTTTCTGAAGATGTGAATGCTTTCTCTTGGATAAAAGGAAAGAAAGAGAGGTACCATAAAATGAAGAAGCATAAAAAGATTAAGCTAGTCCATGATCTCACTCACAAGNNACCGCTACCTTGATAAAATATTCATACATCGTAGTTTGTGTGTTTTGTGTCCAATGCACACTGCAGGTGAAAGAATTTAAAGAGGATATGAGCTAGGAAAAGAGCAAAAAATGAGTCACATACTGAGTGCATAATTGGAATAAGAAAAATCACCCATCAAGAGGGTTCACAATTCCAGGGAAGTATCCTCCAAAAGCTAATCTATTTATCTTGTGACTCACCTGTACCACATGTTTGCAACAATATAAGCAATGTCTCTTTAAAATCACAGAAAAGTAGAGCAACTACAGACATAATGAAATTTCCAAATATCTATAAAGAAATCAAACAAAGGGCCATAATATTTTCTCTTACATTAAAGCTGTCCTTCTGAAAAGAAAGCAGGTCATGCATATGAACACCATCATGAACAAAACTCTTCCCAGGTGCAAAGTGGAAATTCCCCGCAATCTTATTGACTTCCAAGAATCCATATATATTACACCCTTCGCCTTCTTCATCTTTAATCTGTTGTAGAAATCCTTCTCTTTTGCACTGAATATTACATAGACATTCCGAAAAGGTCAAAATATACGAAAACACAATGTGGTGATCAAATGCAACTAATGGCCAGCAAAATAAGAACAAAGAGATTCAAAAATGGAACACCAGATTAATCACTATGACTTTCTAACTGAAATTCTACAGACGTTTAATAACCCCCTGTCCATTTATCAAGACTATATAAATCAAAGCAGTCTGGGAGTCGGCCCAAAAATTGGATAAGGGTCAATGCAACTTACAAGAAAGACGAGTATGAATTTTGGGACAGGGCTTCCAAAGGATAATTGCTAGTTAGACAGCATCTTGTGAGCTTCATCATGTAAAGCTTTGCTTATTTCCTAGGCCTCAGGTTCAGCAGATCTCGTTCTTAATTAATGCACGAATGAGGAGAAGTCTGTTGCAGGACAAGAAGAGTTGAACGAAGGAAATACTATTTTGACTTTGCGTCATAGTGGTAAACTGGTAGAGGCAGACAATAGGGACAAGCAGCATTGAAAAACTCACATTAACAAGCCGACATGATATCTTATTTTGATCCCATTGGACTCAGGCTTGGATGATGATGATGATGATCGCGGAAAATATGATTCTCACGAATGAAACATTATATTATATTAAAAACAGGCAACCTGAGAACCTAAGAGCAATAAGAGAGGATCTATCCTCGGGTGTAACAACCAGGATCTATCCTCGGGTGTAGCAACCACACAAGGGTTGCCTTCACCAAACAACAACCAATCAACTTAGACAGCAGATTCAGATCAATAAACTTCTAATCTTGATATTATTTCCAAGAAAATCAGGTCCCACCATAAAAGAATCTAGCTACTCAGAGGAAATGATGAGAGAAACCAGTCCCAAATTAGTCCGCCACAATCTTGGTACAAGAGCCTGCACTGACATCGGCAACACACTCAATATACCTTCACTATTTATAAAGAAAGGAAACTTTTCCATAATATGCCTGAAGGGACCGTCAACTTGAATAATCGAAAATGATAATTGGCAAATCATTCAACGGACATGTGAAGACTGATATCAAAGGCAAATAGTTAAACAAAACCCTCTTCAATATTTCCATTCACTGGTCAACTTACACGGTTTAGTATCTTGTAATTGGCTGTAGATAGCACAGTTATTCCATTAAATCTTGAGCATTATCATTGAGGATTCAGTATAAGACTAAGCCAGGATATTTTTGTGAGCCTTTAATGGAGTAAGTTTAACGAACACCAAAATTTTATGAAATTAGAAGAAAAAAAAGGAACACTTCCACACCTGGTCAATCAAATCTGGATTTGACATAGCCCACCCTTTCTTTCTGTAGGCTTCACGTACTTCTTCGCAAGAGTTGCAACAATCATCATCTGCCTGTAGTAATAGAAAAAGAAAACTTCATCCTTTAACAAGTAGAAATTGCAGCATAATCTTGCTGGAACAAGAAAGGAAAATTAACAAAAACTACAGATATGAGAAAGTAAACCTAATTTTTCATCGTATTTGAACAAATGAAAGATACTAATTGTCCTAATGCCTGCATCCTTGATTAAAGATTCACATTAGATGTGCCTGCATCATGGGTGTTTGCAATTTGCATCCCAAATGATGTTCCTTGGTAAAGAAAAAAAAAATACTGAATACTAATTAGTGATTCTTCAAATTAAAACTTAAAATAAGTAAATTGATTAAGTCCACCGAGTCAAAGATCAGTCCTTTATGCACATTGGTTGTACAGAATTATAAGATATACAATTACATGGTAACAACATATCAAAGCAGAAGATGACAAAAAAGCATACCGCTTCTGCACCAAAGCAAGAACCACAGTATGTCTCATTGTGCTCAAGCCTGCCACCGTGCCTTTGTAAAGGCTTTTCAATCTGTGTTATTTACGAGTTAAGGTTGGTTAAGTATAAAACCCATAAGAAATATGAAAAGGAAATATCATTTCCAAGATAAAAAGGTCATCATCTCTTGAAAATAAACATGAAATGGAAAATAAAAAGGACAGCAGGAGAATTGCTCCAGAGACACAATAAAAGCAAAAGCATTCAATTGTAAAACCTTGTTGTCATGAAGCTCAGACCTCTTCTGCCAACAAGGACTAGAATTTGGTTTCAAAGTTCCATGTTTATAAAATTAAGGCACAGCAAAGCAAACTATCAAAACTGGAAAGTTGGTAAACAGATTTCAATTTCTTAACAACCCCCCACGAAAATAAGGCAAGGAAAAAAGAAAAGTAAAGCACACACACGGACATCAACAGAGGACCCGAAAAAAAAAGGAAAGAAAAATTAGTTAATGCACATACAGCTAAAGGAAAATAAATAAGTGAAAATGGACTGCACAGATAGATTTTTCAATCTCACCTTAGGAGAACCAATAGTATCCTGCTTTGTTTCTAGTACATTACCATGAGCATCAATCCTCTTCTTGATAATGTCATGTTTCTGAAGACAGATACTGAAGAGGTTAAATGTGCTTTGAAATAATTGTAAGCTATAGAGGAACTCTGACAAAATAGTAACATCTATTCTTTACCTATACTCTTGGACGCGCAAAAGTCGAGGAACAAGTAAAATCTTAAAAATATCATATATAAAGAAAAAGAAAAAAAAATTAAACACTATCAGAATTAGTTCCCTTTGATTCACAATATTTTGCTCAACTTACAACATCAAAGTGTTGCTGGCCGCTGATATCCATGGAATCAACGCTGACTATAGAACACGCAAGGGCTGGAAATGTGATGTCGAACTGCAAAGCAGATAAAGCAGATGAAGCAGAGTAAATGCATCAATAACACAATGGCATATGTCCAACCAAAAACCATCAGAAACAAACAGTTTGGACAGTTTTCCAAGCATAAGACTAGATAATATAGCACTACACAGTGAAGTTTAGGCAATTATAACAAAATTGAACAAAGAGGTAACCAACATTATCAAATTGGGTATGCAGATGCTATAAATAGTTCCTAAATATCTACAATGGTGACAGTAGTCTTGAATAGTTACAGCAAAAAAAAGTCTAGCATTTTATGTGCATATATATTGCCAACAGAAAGAAAACTTGCATTTATTCGCAGGGTTTCCCCTCTTCCTGTATCAACTACTAGATGTGTTTCAGTTACAGCATTGAGATATAATCCTGCAAAAGAATAGATCTACGTCAAATAGTAATGAGCAAAAGGGAATGCAAAAGATTTATTTATCCAGTAACTATATATTCAGACATATACAAGATGAAGTTCAAAAAAGAAATGTAAAAAGACTGGGTACAAGTAAATTACAACACTGGCAATGTAAAAACAAAAAGAAGAGTTGGAAGTAACAACAATGATTCTATCACCCTACATACACAATGATTGCCTTCAAAGGTATTAGGGATCAATTAGTTACTACTCGATTGTTGATATAGATCACTTAACCTCAATCAGGTCTAGATTGATTTCTATATCCCAAAGTTCGTCCGGCCAGACCAGGCCCGAAATTATCTATAACCTATTTTTCAGTTTATATATAATAATAAGGACAATATTTGGCGTTACACAGAGATCAATTCATTTCTTGCAAGTTTCTAAATGCCTAGTCCATTTGTTAAGTTGAGGACATAGGGCTAAAAGTGACATTCTTATTTAGGTTGTCCGTCTGTATGCAATTTTTAATATAATACAAAAAATGAAAACTGAGAATCGGCGCGCCTGGACAGGAATGGAAAAATGAATTACATTTCAGGACATGATTGGGAACAAAATATTGGCTCGACGAGTCGGACTGGGTTGGGCTTGGGCAGACTGATTCATAAAAAATCTTCCGTGCGGCCCGGCCTGCCCATTTTCCAGCCCTAACTGAACCTGCCAGTGTTTCCATACAATTCCCAACTTTCAATTTCAGGAAGTAGGCACACGCCACACGAGGGTCCATATGCATTTTAGGCATAAAAAGATGATGAATGTTATGATGTGAAAGCTACAACGGTTTCAATAATCACAAGAGGTCAACTGTCCACTGACGTGCCAATGGACAATTCATCAAGAGTCGTCTTAACAAACCCCCTTTATTAACCAAATAGTAAAACCACACTGCAGAGGAAGTGACGCAAGCTGTGGCAAAAAATATGGGCAGCAATTTTGTTTTCACACAGGTATAATAAGTTAATAACTACATTGTCACCTAGTCTTCACACTAGAGGTTGATTGAGACACCAAGGCATTAGGGAAAGGGGATAAGACACCCCAAAACCCTCAATCTGAAGCCACCAACTGATAATGTAGGGAGTCATAGTTACATCCGGAAGGGGAGCAACAGTCTAAATGTCGTAAATATGGCATTAGCAAATATTCCAAATGCCACCGGTAAAATAACCATGCATAATTTCCATATATGGGAGAAGAACCGAAAACTGTATCACATCAATTTTGTGTATAACTAACAATTAGAACTATGCAGTTTCTTAACTCACTCTATCAACACTGTACCATCTATAACCAACACTTAATATTACACACTATTTGAATGTGTTCATACGAAGTGTTTAAAAACATAAAATGGCTAAATTCTTAACTTTCAATATGAAACTGTGAATTGGGGGCCTATCTGACCTATAATCATCTTATGAAAGGATGAGCAAACTAAATGGGGGAACAATCTCTTTTTAATTTTTGAGAATTGAGTGTTATTTAAAACCGATAGTGCAAGCAAGGAAGAAAGAGTATCTGAGTGCCTACTCTTATAAAACCCAACTCAACATAACTAGGATCTTTCAGAACTACGCCGCCCATCTCCACAGTTTGGAGAAAAATGGACAACCTCTGATAAAGTAAGTTTGTGTTTTCCTCTACCACTCGCATTACCTTCAGTTACTACATTGGTACTCTTCCATCAATATGCCTCCATTTTAAATCCCCTCATTTTATCCTCAATTGATGCTAGCTCGCCCTACTATCTAAAGCCTATTTTTCTGATATCACAATCTGTGTGGATGATGCAGAATTGAAACGAATCTCCAAGATGAATAGAGGACTTATAAGAAGGCAGCTTTTGATCGCATTCACTATACTCTATTCTCAAACGTTCTGATTGCAACCATTATATATATGGACCCAAAGCTCCCGCATTGCGGGGTCTAAGAAGGTCTTATGTACGCAACCTTACCCTTGTTGCCAGAGAGGCAATGGGAAGAACGCATGACTCACAAACCGCAATGGAGACGTGCATAACCCTAACTCATATAAATTCAAGTTAGGTCTCTAGACATCACCAATATCAATTTCAGGAAAGGCTGAACATGAAACAACTATGATTTAGTTAATTCTGTTATGGTATCACATTTAGAAGGGGTCTTTTTAATATTTTCGTTTGAACCAGCATTTAGTTAATTCTGTTGTGTGATTCACCAGAGATAAAAATTGAGAACACCCGCAAATCACAGGAAGGGGTCTTTTTGATCGAGTTGACAGTACTTTACTATATCTGTTTCAACCACGAGTAGCTAATTCTGTAATTTGACTTACCAGGCTTAAAAATTGATTTCCAACCACACCCCTAAAACACACACACAAAATAATTATTTTGAAAGTAAAAGTAAAACTCGGATTATTACAATTTCATGTAATAGCAGTCAAAAAACAAAACACATACATATGCATACAGTTCCCAGTGAATTAATTCACAGAAAATCAATAAACCCTAGCTCACACATACATATCCCTATACAACAAACAATAACACGAATACACACACACACACACATATATATAAAGATAAAGAGAGAGGGGGGGACAAACTGAGCTCAGAGAAGAAGAGGAGGATCATAACAACCGACGAGGCGAGGGTGATGACGCCACCGGAGAGAGTCCTACTATAAAAATCCTCGTTGATCTTCGGGTACGCGTCCAAGCTCCTTATCCTCCCCATTATCCCCTCCATTTCTTCTCTAGAATATGTATATATGTATGTATATATATATATCTACTATCTATAATTTAGAGTTGGGACTTTAATTAAGTGGACACCTCGTTGAAATTGAATTGAATTTTATGAGAATTTACGTTCAACGAAGAACGGTGAAGATGATCGGAGAGCTCAGGGCTTTGTCCCTATCGTATTCTCTCACCTGTATCTATATATATATACTGGGTTTTGTAATTACAGTAATGGTACTCATGGTTTTTGTTTTAACGTTAACGGCCATCGAAATAATCTTAAAATCTAGTTTCACAAGGAGTGTTGTTCAGTGGGGTTTCCAAATTTGGAAGCCATGGATATAGAGCCGACAAGTCAGGCAGAGAGAGATTGAAAAACAGGATAAGAATTTTATTCGTACAATTATGTAAAATATTATATTTATTCATTAAGTGATACGTTGGAGAAATATTACTTGCACATAAGAAATAAATTATTCATTAATAGCAATATTATTAGTCTATTTTCTACATGTTACTTAACGAATGGAAGCATGCAAAACGTTGGCGCATTTATGAATTATCTGTCCTTTATAAAAAAAAAAAAGAAAAAAGGGGACTTGAATTTGGATTTGGTGGCGCCTAGGTTGTACCAATTGTTACAGACCTCCAATCAAGACATGAGACTTAGGAGTGAAATTATGCTACAAAATGATTGACAATTACCCTATTTCTGTATTTATTTCCTTTTATTCTCTTTCCATGGTAAGACTCTCAATACAATGTAAATATTGATGGAAATCAAGACAAAATTTTTCCACCTTTTCTATTAACAAAGTAAGAAACAAAAAATGACTCCGTTGATGAATTTTTTATTTTTATTTTTTGTCAATAGCTAAAAAGTTGCGTTCTTCTTCTTTATTGTTATACATAAATTATTCAATATTTAGTTGTATTATTATACTAGAGCAACTGTAAATAGGAATTCATTTTAAAGAATTCTCCATCCGGATGTTTAATTCAAAATTTTAGAATTTGGTTATTTGCTCCTATCTTTTATTATGATATATGCTGTTTTCGCATAAACAAAATAGAATGGATTTGTAGCTTGGCAGTCCTATCGTGGGTATGATTTGAGAAAAACTATTAAGAAGAATAGTGGTGTTATAATATTTTTTTAATTAATAGGTGTTAGAGTTTTGAAGAGCTCTAAATAGGATGATATGTAATATAATAAATAATTATTAAGATGTTCCATCAATAAGTTTTAAATCTATAGGGAGATTGTGTAATTTGCAACAAAGTTAAACAAAGTAGAAGACAGAAAATTCAATGCTTTCTCAATCTTTCCTTCGTTCACTTGATGAAATATTGTAAAAGGAAACGGAAAAAAAATAAATTTAATATTGAGATGCTTATTATGGGAAGAGATACATATATAAAAATGAATTATAAAGAAAAATAGAAAAGGAATAAAAGGAAATAAGGCAAGAAAGAAGAGGGAAATGTCAAACAATTTGTAGCATAATTCTCGCTCTTAGGTGTCATTTTTCGATTGGAGGTCTGTACCAAATGGTACAACCTAGGCCTACCGAGGACAATTGGTTCAAACCAAACTAAATCAAACAAAACCAGTAAATAATTTAATCCAAATCCAAACCAAAATACTTTTCAACTTAAACCAAATCAAATCCAAAATATTTGTCTTTCCAATACAAAGCAATTTCCTTTAGTAATTTTCATGTGAGAAATAAACTCATTACATATATATGGATTGTATTAAGCCAAGCCAAACCAACCCAACCCAAATAAAAAACCAATTATTATATTTAGAATTGGATCCTTGTCCAAATCAAATTTATTACTAACTTAATCTTAATCAAACCAAATATGTTTGGTTAAGATTTATTTTGGATTGAGATTATCAACCCAATCCAATTGACATCCCCACTTAAGCTGGACGAAATTCGAGTTAAAAAAAAAATAGTATGAATTATTTTTCTAGTAAGCCAATGAACTAATTGGCATAGAAACAGTTTTGCAAATGCATGAATGTTTTGTAGTTATTGAGTGAATCCTCTGCATATAATGCATATGTATTATGAACCTAAATCATTGTTTGTGGTCATGCATGGATACTTCATCCTTATTTCTGAAAATTACATAAATCACATAAAAAATTACTTTCATTATTTTTTTTTCCATTTTCGTTCATATCTACCGTGTCCAAACCAACTTTTGCGCATCTCAATCACAATAATTTTGGATAATATGAGTTCTCCATCCCCCATCACTCCAAAAAATTACCATGTTGATCACCTCATGGCAGATCAGATAATGTTTTCGAAATTAAACTTAGGCATTAGGTGTTCGGCCCAGGTTGGGCCTAGCACTTGGGATTAGCGTATGTGTTAAAGTTGAGCATTGTGATCAGACCTGACCCGTCCCGACCTGGCCTAACCATGTGGAGTCTTTCTTCTGCCGGTCAACGGGTTAAACATTAATGATAAGGAATAAGATCATAGTTTGGGAAAAAAATGGACTTACCTGTTGTATTTGAAATTACAAAGACAAAAAAATAAAAATAATAAAATAAAATAAAATAAAATCTTTAAAATTGTTTCATGACTTTTACCTATGTTAAACGATTTCAATTTAGACTATAAAAAAAAAAACAATGGATTTCAATTTATAATTTTATGACATTTAAAAATCGGAGACTTGAAAATTTGAGGAAAAATAGTTAGGTTGGGACTGGGCTTACGTTGGCCCTATGTTTAATAAACAACTTGGGCTTCAGTGGGGCTTGGATTGGGCCTATATTAAGTGATCACTTGGATTAACAATAACTGGTCACGTTGGTAAATTAATTAATCAATCAATGTCAATGCATTATGATAGAACTAAAAAGCTATTTGTATCTATAAAATTTCAATCCAATTGGAAATTTACTTGCCCGAAAAAAAAAATTAAAAAAAAATGCAAGACTTGTATGTATAAAATCCTAAAAATTGTTTCATGAGTTTTACCTATGTTAAAAGATTTAAATTTAGTTTTATGACATTTAAATATCCGAGACTTGAAGAAAATTTGAGGAAAAATAGCCGGGTTAGGACTGGACTTAGGTTGTGCCTATGCTTATTAAACACGTAGGTTGGGCCTATATTAATTGACGAAATGGAGTTACAATAACGGTCCCGTTATTGGGGTTAATTAATCATTTAATCAACGTCATTGCATTATAATACTAAAAATGAAGTATGTAGAAAATTTCTATATATTTGAAAGTATAAAATTTCAATTCATCTTAAATTTTTCTTACCCAGAAAAAGAAGGAAAAAGTTAAAACGAAATAGATCCAGCTTCATTAACACTGAAAATTTAGTATATAAAAAGTTCCTATATATTTGATTCAAAATACACCTTGAATTCTACTCATGTAACTCTACTAAAGATTTAAACAGAATACATCTAGTTTCATTAACATTTATATAGAGGGGAAAAAAAGCAACAAGAATGACATTTATGTATGGATTCTGGGTCAGATCCCGTGCAATTATCTTTTCATTACATCAACAGGTTTGTTACGTGTATTGTCATAAAAAAATAGAAGACTTTTCACACAATACTTTTGATCCAAATAATTTTTTATTTCCTTGAATTCCTCATACACTACAGCAAAAATACTATTCCGTCGTTATTTTAATATAACAACGGATCAATGACGGATTAAATTCTATCGTTAAAAACCTTGTCGGTAAAAATCCAACGATGGGAAAAAAATTTCGTCGTTATTTAACAACGGAAATTAGCCGTCGCAAAAAAAAAATTCCGTCGTTATTTAACGACGAAAATTTCCGTCACTAAATAAATTCGTTGCTAATCCGTCGTTAATTAGCAACGGAAATTTCCGTCTCTAAATCAAACCGTCGCTAATCCGACGTTAATTAGCAATGGAAAATATATCCGTCGCTATTCCGTCATTAATTAGCGACGGAAATTTCCGTAGTTAAATCAATCCGTAGCTATTCTATCGTTAATTAAATCCGTCGCTATTCCGTCGTTAATTAGCGACAAAAATTTATGTCGCTAAATAAATCCGTTGTTATTCCGTCGTTAAAAAATA
>MKEJ01025369.1:0-12762 GCA_001753735.1 Embelia ribes
CATGCTTAAAGCTGCTGAGAAGTAGTTGTGGGAAGGTTCTAGCCACTCTCAATTATCTATTGTGTAGTGTTTATTGAGTATAAAGTCCGAGTATAATCTATCTGAAAGATGCTATGATGATATATCTATACTCATAACAGAGACAATGCCACATGATAATTGCATAGTAGAAGATTTTTACAGTATAAAGAAGTTGGTACGTAGTATGGGACTACCGATGGAGAAGATTTACTGTTGTGAATGAGGGTGGACAATGACATAGAGCTAACATGTTGCAAATTTTATGAACGCGATAGATATAAGTTAAGGAGAGTAAGAGGTAAGCTCATCCCATATAAGAAGATGTATTTTTTTCCTTTGACACTTACATTACAAAGATTGTATTTATCAGAAGTCATAGTTTTGAGAACTCGGTCCATTTTACCCTTACTCCTGCATATAATTTAGAGCCAATACAAAAAAATTAAAAATTAAAAAATGAGAGATTCAAATTGAAGAGATTTGCACCCTTGATTCTAGTAAAGTCTTTTGTTGCGCTAGCGCTGCTTGCATTTATAATAGGCCACACAAGAAAGCGAAAAGATATATTTATCGACTCTCTCTCACAAAAGAATGTAAACCATGTTGATGTAATGTTTCTAATATATTAATTACTTTAATCATAGCACAATGGCAATTGAATAATGTCATGTAATTTTTATTATTGTGGACGAGTATGATTTTTAAGTAATTAAGCTAGTGCTGGTCCGTATGGTTTTGCTATAATGTAGCTCCACTATGTGAACTACTTCCTCTATTTGTAGTTTATATATATTATAGGAAATTAGTAATGATTTGAAAGGGAAAGTTTGTTGTTGTAGACTATTATAAACTAGTTCTTATAATATGGCCAGTTTAAAAATATTTTGAACATGACAACTAAACCAACTCCGGATAATCAAATTGGCCAAATTTCTAAATGTACAATACTCTTTTTAATTTAATAGCTTGGCAATTAGTTAGAACTTGAGTAGAGAATGATGCACGGTTTCTCTCTCTCTATATATGTTTTATTTTTTATATTATTAGTATTGAATTTTTATAATATTATTTATGATAGTTGATTTGATCTGACATCTTATGCTTCTTTTTTGTTTTCCCAATCGTTTGAAGAGTTTAGATTTGGTGAGGTCCATGCTAAAATTTTTTGCAAGTATGTTTTAATATTATTTGTGTATCATTGCTCGAGTGTAAGGCTAAATTGGAACTACATTGTTATCAACACTAGCATTATTATGAATTATAATTCATTCAACATGAATCACAATCTTGCCCAATGGGAAATTCAAGTTAGGATATTATTTAATGGAAATCGAAAGAGATGGAAAGTTCAATTTTTATCCTTTTGTAATCCCGTATAAAAAAAATTTCCAAAAAAAAAAAAAAACACTAGTATTATTATAATAATTTTCCCATTTAACATATATAATTATATATCATTGTATCGTTACGTTTTAGTTTTATTTAATCCCCAATTATTTCAATTGTTTCCATTTGCCTCATATTTTTTTACTCGAGTTTAACAATAGAGGGGAAAATCGGCCACGGAAAATTTGTATTTAACCTCAAGCACATTTAGAAATCATCTAATATTATACATTGCTTCCTTTAAACGATTCTGCTAAAGCTGTTAAATAAGTTATGTGGCGTACACAATAAATTAGCAATGATCGCTTTATATTTACCATTTTGACATCAGTTGTCTCATATCTGGGAGTTTTTTATTCACTATCTTCAGTTAAAAGTTGATTGTCATGAGATTTTAATTATAATTAAATATTTAATAACAAATATGGATTGAACTTCTTCAGGTTCAGATAATTTTTTATTTCTGAGTTTTCCTGAGTTGTATATAAATTATAAAATTATTACCGCAATTTTGTGTATTTGCGGGCCACAACCAATCTTTGGCTTACTAGTATTTTTAGTGAACTAAATTTATATCGCTAAAGATATTTTACAGCCCTTTCAGCCTAGTACAAAGGTTTCAACAAGCAGTTTAAAATGTTAACGAAGACAAAATATGTGGTGAAATATATCTTTTTTTTTTGGAAATTATGTGGTGAAATATATCGATATGAGGTAAAATGGAACTCAGAGAAAAAATAAGGGTAAAATGAAATAAGTGAACAGATAGTATGTAAATTGAAATTCATACAAAAATTAGGGGTTAAATTGAAATAAGTAAATTATAGTGGCAAAATATATTTAAGAAAAAAAGAATATGAGAAAAAATAAAAAATTTGTCCAACACTTATTTGGGAACTAAAATAGGAAAGGGGAAAAAGTTATAACAAAATTTTACTTTGTGGGACGTTATCGTTATTAGGTCTCCATATATCTATACGACAAGAATATTGTCTCCATATATCTATACGACAAGAATATTCACGGGTAATTTTATAGATTCATTTTCTTGAACTTTCGGTGGGGAGATTTTAAAAAATAATAATAAATTTAATTAAATCAGAACACTTTTTTTTTTTTTTTTTGATAATCGTTAAATCAGAACACATATTTTGCTCTTTATGTTCATGAAGGCACCATATCCAAGTAATGAAGTTATGAAAAGGATGCCCCTATTTTGAAGTGTGAGAGTTAATAAAAAATAATATCTGTGCAAAATTCATACAATACCATGTCACATCTTCTTATCTAGTTTTAGATATGTCTCATTTTATGCTAGGGATACGAAGCAAAAATTTAATTATTAGTACGACAATTTCCACTTTATTCTAAAATAGCATCTTTGAGTCTCTAGGCACAGCCCAAGGTTTTAAATAGTCATGGTAACTGTTGCAACAATAACACTGATGGTGTAACGATTTTTGGGTGTAACGGCCATAGTACAACAATTGCGAAAGGCAAAACTGTAATTTTTTTTTTCAATTTTGCTCGACTCAACTAAACTTTAAAATCACGCATTATTAATACAATAAAATTAAATTCTTAATAGTTTCGTATACTTTTAATGACTTTTATGTTAATATTTTTTAACATATATAAAATAATGCATTTCTTAACACTTTAATGTTTTAATATGCATTTCTTAATACTTTTGCAGAAATTTGACTTTATCTTTGAACCACTCACTCCTACTCATAAGATTACTCACTTTTTAACCACTTACTTGTTTTTGATATTTTTTGAATTATTTGATGAATCTTTTTTCGTATTGTTATGATAAATTTTCTATATTTAATTCTTCAAATATCATTATTTATTTTTAAAATTTTATTTTATTTTTCTAATGGCCGTAACAGCTCGAAACGGCCGATATAGCGGACGTAACGGCTATTACGGATGAGAATTTCATTCTCGCATCTATACCGGCTCGTAACGATTTCGTTGACTCCCAAAACAGTTACGCAATGATATTGCATGACGGTAACGACTGATATTTAAAACCCTGACTCAGCCCTTCAATATTTGGTAGTCATTGAATATCTGCTATACTTAATTTTGTGTGGTTATGAGCATTTGCATTAGATTATCTTAATAGATCATATAAATTATGGAAAAAATGAGTAATATCTCTATTTTATAGAATTTCTATTTTTTACCTCTACATGAAATTATCTATCATATTATTTACTATATTAAAATATTATTTTTATAGTTTTAACCATTCCATACATACCAATACATTTAAGTATGAAATATTATTTTTTAATTATATATTAATAAATTTTTTTGTTTAGATTTAAATATATAATTTTATTTTTATTTAAATTATTAATTCATTATATAATTAAAAAAATATAAATAAAATCTCTTTTAAGCATAGGAAGAAAAATGGGAATAGAATTGATGGGATAAAAGAAAAATATAAAAAAAAGTATAAAATTCATTATATAAATAATAGAAATATAAATATAATTACTTAATAAAGAATTACTATTTCTTAGTATTGAATATTAAAATTTTATAATATTAAATTGAATTTTAATTTTTAATAAATATTTTAAAATATTTTAAAATAAAAATTCAATTATGTGTTTATTATATTTTTATAAAATAATATTTTTACAAAAATAATAATAATTATTATAATTATTTATTTTTTAAAAAAATATCTTATGAAACAATTTATGGACGGATGGAATTCATTCGTAAGTTATGTAAATAAAAAAAACTTGATTATAACCCCGAAAAATGAATAGCAATTGAAAATTTTTAGACAAATGACTGGAATCAGAGCTGGCCCAAAGTATTTTTGGGGCCTTAATGCGAATTAATAATGGAGACATTAAAATTAAAGTGACTAAATTTAAAATTAAATAAAATCAATTCGCAATTTTACTTTTTTTTTTTGAGAAATGGAATTCTTTGTAACATATATGCAAGTTTAGCTAAAATGTCATTTTCAATGGATACAAGAGCTAACCAATTTAAAATTTCGGCTAATTGATCTTTTTTGACAATATTACCTTCGGTAATGAAAAATAAAATAGATGGCTGTATTATGTTTTATACTTAGCTGTTTAATATGCCATTAAAGATAGCAAATATATATTAATAAAAATTTAAATATAACACACACACACACACACATATATTATAAATATCTTAAAGTATGACAAAAGTAGAATATTAAAACATAACCAAAAAGGTTTTATTAATAGTCTTACGAAATTTTAACCAAAAATTTATCTAGGTATATAAAATGTTTATTTTGGTAATCTCACAGTTTTCTAAAATATCTAAAAGAAATATTTTATTTTAATAATTTAAAGGATGTTATAATTGTATATATATATAAAAAAAAAGAAATAGAATCTCGTCCTTGTCTTTTATTGTCGCCTATAAGTATGTAGTTATTTACATTATTTGATTTTTAATTTTAATATTAATATTTATAGAAGATGTTTTTGTACATATTAGCTAAAAGGGTAGGATTAATATGATTAATGAGAGATATAAGTGAAAATAGTCAAAATTAGGGCAAATGATGTTCATTGGTAATTTATAAAAATATGAAGTACCTAATTGACCAAATTTGAAATTAATGGGTGCTCACTGATAATGAAACAAATCTTACGATGAATTAAATACATTGTTAAGAGAATTATAAAATACTATACATTAGGTTATTTTTTAAAAATTTAAATATTCAATATTTGTAAACAAGTCTTAAAAATCTAAAAACATCAAATGATAACCAATTTAATCTTCCTCAACAAACAGATTAACATTACCATTGTTGTAATTATGCACTTCTAAGGTGTTCCATACTCCCATTGATTTGTATCGGGTTTGCCAGTCGATATACAATAGCTTCGAGCAATTACGAAGCCAAAAATTCGGAAAAGAATATTTGTTAACAAACAGGGATTGTAATACTTGAGAAATAGCTAGTGCATTACAAATTACAAGTAGCTTGATTACAAATGTGGGTATCGTTAAATATAATCATTATCGTGCGTTCTGTAATGTTGATACGTTCATGTAATACATGCGAGTATGTATTTGCATCGTCGGCTAGTGATACACAATCATCGCTTTTAGGATTTTGATTGGCACTAATCAAATGCTAGATCAAAATTTAGAAAGAGAGTGGAAACTGAATTAACTAGTCGTTAATTGTCTTTAAGTTATAATTTCCTCATTTACTTCCTTGATTCTGAACTTAAAAGAAATGACTAATTAAGAATAGTTAATGCAACACAATAGTATTAAGATAATGCTCCTAAAATTGTAACGTTAGCTAGTCACTTCACATTTTAAGTAAGGATGGATCGACGGAACGAGCAGAGCTATCCGCGAGGAGCTTGAACTCTGACTAAGAATTCGATTCGTGAATTAACGATTTCGAGCTCAAGATTGAATTATTACTCGTTTTTGTTTTAGGCTCGAGCTTGAGTAGCAAACTCACAATGAAAACTTGCGAGTGGCTCGATTCGTATTGAATGATATGTTTTAAAATTTATTATGCATACTTATATGGGTACTTTTATGCAGAAGTATTTTACATTCATATATTTTAAATGATAACATTAATCAAAATATTTTTCAAATCATAAAAATACTTTCTAATCCGAATTCGAGTCAAGATTGAGCTTAACCAACTTTATTCGAATCCAGCTGGAGCTCAACCTTCACGTTAGAACTCAAGCTCGACGACAAATTTATCAGCTTGACTCGAGATGGATAATTCAAATGCTCAACTCGATTTGAAACAAACTAAACGACCATCTAATCTAAAGCAGAACCGTCGTTGAATGAGAAAAATGCCTTTAATATTTTCATCTCTAAAAAGTGAAATCCTCGATTAATGTTTTCTTTATTTTCACTTCTTAAATTCTCCCTCTCAGCCTACAAAATTACATCTACATTATATGTCCATTTTATAATCACTTCAGGCAAAATAGTAAATCTTTAGACTAAATTAAACCAATAATTTCCGTAATAAATTACCCATTTGAAAATAAAAGTTAATGTCGATTATTACAACCTCAACGGGCAGTTCTCTATGTGCCGTTACAAAAGGAAAAGCCACAATCAATTATTATTAAGAATGAAAAGTTAATAGTAATGTTTCATTTTCAATTTAGGATGCTAAAAAAATTTGGAAGTTTTAAGGTCTCTCTATAATTTCATGTAGGGTTATGCATATACCGATTAAATAAAAAAAATAACAAAACCGAATCCATTTGGTTCAATTTTGTTTTTTATTTCGGTTCAGTTCAATTTTGTAAAATTCAGGTTTTTCGGTTATTTTGGTTCGGTTTCTGTTTTCATATTAAATTTACCAATTCGGTTCGGCTAAACCAATTTATTTTTAAAATAATTTTATTTTATTTAATTAGGGCCACAAATCACGATGGATATATCTGTTTAAAAATTCTAATGTTTTTTTTTTCTTTGTAAATCGGTTTTTAATTTTGAACCGAACATAACCGATTTTTTCGGTTTGAACCGGCTCGATTTTGAAAATATATTTCGGCCGTTTGGTTTTATAATCATGCAATTCAGTTGATTCGATTTTTTCAGGTTCAAATCGAACAAATCGATGCACACCCCTAATTTCATGTGGCAATATGCCAAAAAAATCACAGAATAAAAAACAAACAAAAAACAACTCACCTCAAGAATGAAAGGGGAAATTAAATTCCAATCAATCTTGAAATGAGTATCTTCTATCTTATCAAATTTGGAATGAGTTACGGGATCTCATGATCTATTTTTTGGGTAAGATTATAATTTATTTCATTTTCATATAATTACCCTCTGATTACTTGTAGTTTGCAATATTCTAATTTACCTACGTCTAGATATATATTTTCTTCTCATGGCCTTGCAATAGAAATGTTCCATCAAACAGATAAAATTTATTAGATCTTCTGTCCTTACATTTTTTGGCCTTTTTTTATGCCAGTTAATTCGATAAATAAAATTGAAGCAAGAACTTGTATGCTCGCACTTATGAATATCAAGTGAGCTCTTCTTAAATTTCAATTTTATTTATCATTTGTAATTTATTTTAATTTAGTGTTGTTAATATTACCTTGTGATTGAGCTAATAAGGCCTTTGGGTATGCTTCGATCAAATTTTTTAATTTCATCTTTCTTGCCATTTCTGTCGGCCAATTCATCTGTTATAATTAATTTAGATTTTCTTTTCGCTTCTAGATTCAATTCGTACAATTAATTTGAATGACTGAAAGTAAGCACAGAATAATCATAAATTGAATATAGTTTTTTTGAATCTTCATTGCCACATCTAAAAATATAAAATATAAAATAAAAAAATACCCCTGTAAAGTAACACAAGCTCCTCGTCTCCTCCTATCCATCCTCTTCTTCCCCTCTCTCTCCCTCCCTCTCTCTCTCTCCCTCTCACCCTCCCCCTTCCCCTTCCCACCACCACTACGATCTTGTTTGCTACTGTCCACCAATGTTACCATTTCTGGGTTGTAGATGCTCTTCACCAATATTACCATTTCTGGGTTGTAGATGACATGAATCGGAGATGCAAATGACGAGAAACAGTAGAAGGGAAGTACAGAGATGATATGTGAAGCAGAAAAATATATTTTTCTATTATTAAATAATTATTAAAATCGCTGTTTTATAGATATTGGGATGAACAGTTCTCAATTCAAGGGGCACTGTAGCTCTGTCCCCAATTTGGAAGCAGTGAATAGTTTTAAAGATACTGTTGGGAGCTTTATTTTACCCCATTATCTTGTATTTAGAGATAAAGAGCCTCGCATAGAAACACTGCTGGGGGATGCCCATCCCAAAGTTTCTGCTTGGTAGCTTGCTATGCTTCTATAGTTTCGCATTTATCCACTTGATTTGCATGATTTTCTTGTGGACATTCCCTTAATTTGTGCATCTTTTCCTTACTGATGTGCTTTAGATGCTCTACTTGTTTTGAACATTTCTATTGTTTCTGCATTTTTCCATCCACTAATGTGCTTTTGTGCTATATATTCGATGTGCCTCTAAAGTTAACTTCATCGCTTTAGACCAGATTTGGCTTTCGCTCTTTGATGAAGTGGTTATAGCATTCAGTATGGCCCATTTGGTCTGAAATGAATAATAATTGTATGCAGTTTAATCTATTAATGTGCTGAACTTGTTTCCTGTGAACTTGTTTCCTGTTTGGCAGCGCCCAAGGAGAATGGTTAACCCTGAACCTATTTCATTTATGGACTCTGAGCATTCCATGGGGGGAGGGATGCATACGGGATTTGACATGTTTGGAGGGTCAAGGTATCACCGCCATGTTCGTCATCCCTCTCCTGAAGGCTTTGCTGAGGTTTCTTACTTTTCTATCTTTGTTCCCATGCATAATGTTTCTCTTTGATTAATTAATATTAATCTGCAAGGAAAATGATACATATTTAATTTTGTAATTATATTAAAATAAAAATTAGACATTGTAATTACTTCCACCTAAGTATCAACTTTCCAAATTCTCCATCTTCCAGACCCCGTTAATAATGTTCTAGAGTTGTAGTGCATGTTTCTCCTTCCTAGGATACAAATAAGCAAATCATATGGATGTGGAGATGGCCACGGGGCAAATGAGGAACTGCGTAACCTCTGGACTATTAGATCTTATTTGCACAATGAGTTAACTATTCCTAGAGAAAATTAATAATGAATTGAAATTAGTCATTTTTTTTGGTTTTAGGACTAGGAATTAATGCTTTGAGGTAATTAGCTTCTTCTGAATAATTAGATTTTAATCCATGCAAGGAAGGCAACTCTAGATTTGGAAAATAAAATTTCAAATTAGAGCAGCTCAAAACACATGAAACAGTAACCAGACGAAGAGATGGCATGAAAATGATGGTGTGGCGAGTTTTGAGAAACAAGTAGAGGGTGAATTTTGAATTCATATTAGCTATATGGTACATTCAGACCCCCGACCCTATCATGAAAGTGCTATCGTAAGTGTAGAATTAGTATATTGTTGCTTTTAGATTGTGTTAGAAGCAAATTCCAATTGAGATTTTGCTACCCTTATGAAGATCATGTGAAGAAACTTGTGTTTAGTTGTCATTTGTCAATTACAACAAGATTTTTTTAGAAGCATCATATATTAAAATTCCAAGTGAGATTCCGGAACATTTATGATGATCATGTGAAGAAACTTGTTTTTATTTGTCGATTACTATGAAGATATTGGGTAATATTTACATCAGTAATTTGACTTTTTGCAGATCATGATGCTTCAGAGTAGTCTGATGATGGGAGGACGATCCGCGAGATTTGATCGATATCGTGAATGGAGACTTGATGTGGATCATATGTCATATGAGGTACTTACATGTTCGTGGAAAGAAATTTATTCTCTTTTTCATTTTTCATATTTTGGAAACGGTTTTTCGACTGCTGTTGGTTTTACTAAATTTCCTGTACGTACCCTTGAATATGTTGTTTTGGTGGTATAAACAGGAATTGCTTGAGCTTGGTGATAGAATCGGGCATGTAAATACCGGATTGAAAGAGGATGAAATTGTTAATTGCCTCAGAAAAACCAAGCCTTTTGATAATTGCTTTTCAAAGTTCCCCTCTAAAACAGAAGGGAAATGCAGCATTTGCCAGGTTGGTTCTGTTTCTTTCTAGTCCTAAATTCTGCTACCTAGTTTTTGGTCTCTCTTTGAAAGCACTTTGTAGCTGTTTTTTTTTCTTTCTTTTTTTAACTCTTTATGTTGGGTATGGACTGAGAAATTTGAACTCACTTGGAATTGAGAAATTTGAACTCACTTGGAATTGATATTACTTGTCAAGGTAATGCTATCTATTATCATGTGGTATTATGGTGGTTAAGGTTTAGGGCATTAACAAATCTATGTTAAGCTCTGGGTTGCTTATGATGTGAGGATTTAGATTGTTGATATAGACTGATTATACAGCCATCTCTAATATTTGAGGTTAAAACTCTGGAAGTATTATATGTTTAAACATTTTCATATCTATGGAAAACAGCATAATAAACGACCATATTCTCTTGATTTCAAATCCTATCCGAACTCTACATTACACACTCTGAAGTTTTATTTGTAAATTTTGTTTTCTCGCTATATTTCTGATTCTGATGACTATGATACATGCTCCTTTATAGGAGGACTATGAAGAAGATGATGAGATAGGGAGACTGGACTGTGGGCATTTCTACCATATCGACTGTGTAAAGCAATGGCTTGCTCGAAGAAATATGTGCCCTATTTGTAAGACGGCTGCAGCACCTCAATAAGAAACTCAGCAGGGATAAGTATTCGTATTTGGTGCTCCTAAATATGTTGTATAGTCGTTTTCTTACGGGGAGAAGAATTCGTTACTGCTGTGAAACTTTGCTTTCGTGTGAGCAACATTGAATGTGAAAAAAGATGGCGTGGTGTTTGGAAGTTTTGATGGTCTGAAAGGGATCAAGATTTGTTGTCTGTAGTAATTCATGTTAAACCATAGTTCTCTAAAAGAAAATATCTTTTCATACCCCCTTGAAATTTTCGAAGTGTAACGGAAATATTTGTTACTCTTCATCAAGTTCCTCTGTATCATTTGTGTTAATTTATTGTTCAATCTTTCCAATGACATCCAGTCTTCCCTAGCCAGAGCATTTATCCTAGTTGATTGTCGTTGACAAATCTAAAACTAGTAAAGTTGATTGTCAGTTGGACAAATCTAAAACTAGTATCAGTTTACATGTAATGCACTTTTAAAGTTGAAGGCCTTCCCGGTAGAAATTGAAAATGATTTTTGTAACAAACATTGATTGTGCTCGAAAGCTTTCACTTCACTTCCCATAGCATTTCTATCTACTTTTAGATAATTGGTTGGAGCTATAATTTCAACTCTGGCTCCGTTTCAAAAGTCTCAAGGTATCTATATTACAATACATGTACATACAAAAATAGTAATTCTTTTTAAAAATATAGTAATTTTGTGTTAAAATATAGTAACTTATTTTTTATAATATGATAAAAATATTGTATTCAATTCTTTTTTTAAAAAACTAACACATTATATCACATCACTTCTTATAAAAAAATTGTAATATGTTGAATGTAATATTTATTTCAATTGAAAATATTAAACTGAATATCATTACTATATTGTATAAAGTGAGTTATTATATTTTAACACAAAATTACTATATTTGTTCAAATGAATTATTTTTCATGTAGATATAAGTTCTGTATAAAAAATGCAACCATCTATATTAAAGACAAAGTACGACAACCATTCTTTTTACTCTCTGGATCTACTTTTCCCTTTTGCCCTTGGAACATAATTCCAGGTTCGGCAGTTTCAATCTTCTATGTTAAAATCAAAACTAGTTCTTAGCAAACAATTTTCAGACTTGGGACAAGGCTACATGCACAAGTGCTTTTATCTGAGTTTTCACAGGGCTACCACGGCACCACCATCGAGGGCTCTATCCAAATCTCGGATACAGATACAACCATATTTTGTAGACAAGTATCTCTATAGGTAGACTGCTAATATCACACTCTAAACTTCAATCTACAACAGTCACGTCCCGGATTCCGCACGACCTAGAATGCAATCTGTCTACATCACACAACACACTTTTGTTACATTAGGGTTAGGAGACTACAACTTTCCACTACAAATTTCTTCCGAACATAAAACACTTATGTACAACTTACAAGATGTTCCAAAAGAAAATAACAAACTACTAGGTCAGAAACACACACACATATATAACTACTCCAACTACTACAAAGAGTACTATATACATATAGACATAAAGGCCAATGTGGCCTACCTCCATGTGCACATAAGGAACATAACTTGGTCACTTTTACATGTAACTCTTTTGTTTCCACAGTCTTCTCTTAACTTGGTGTAATGATGGATAAGACGATAGCCTACTCCGCTATCTGCTAATTTCCAAACATGGGAAAAGAACAAACGATTAGGATATTTTCCAAGTAAAAGTAACACGCTCGTCACTTAAAGCACAAAATTAATTTTTATAAAAAGTGTTTTTTTTTTTATCGAACCCAACTTTTTAAGGAATATCTTGAACTGAGAATTTCGTCATCTTATTTGTCATTATTTTTGAAGGATTCATTGCTTTTGAGTTCATCACTGCATCACATCACGCCAGACTATACGCCACATCACTAAACTATGCCAATGCGTCACGTCACGTCACATCACATCTCATTTGTTCGTCATGACCCCACTGCACCGACATGACATGCTGGGCTCTTGAATAATACATTAGGGAAACAT
>MKEJ01025375.1:0-12735 GCA_001753735.1 Embelia ribes
AAAAAAAAAAAAAAAAAGAACAGGTATGCTGAATTAGGCCTGAGAGGTTCTGTATGAAGAATAGTATATCTGACTTTATTTTTGGAATTGTTGGGATTATTTTTGCACGGACAGAAAATTAACAAAACTACAAATAATCACCAAAATTAATAATGAACATTTGTATTAATAACTATATTGATCTTGAATTAAATGTAAGATACCACTTTATGCCCCTACTATCTTAAGACAGTAGATGAAGCAGCGGATACTAATTAATAATGCTCAATTAAAATCAAATTTACATTATCTTGTTAAATTTTATATTGTCATTTCACAAAACAATATACAAAAGAATGTAAGAAACAACAGTAATTTATAATAAACGCGACAAGGTTAATTACATATTGATACAGATTAATAGACACAATTACATTAATTCAACTCAGATACAAGTAATGTCGCACAAAATGAGCAACTCTGGTCTCGCATTACTTAATGTATTAATGAAATGCAAAAATTAACCGAAGTTGTGCCTAATAATTTCTATTACATAGTAAAAGAAGAGAAGAAAAGAAAAAGAAGAAAAAATGCCTTGAATTAAATCCACCAAATATACGTGCCCCGACCGGATGTGAATACCTAGTGATGTTTAGGGTCGGGTCCCCCTGGGCTGACTCGATCGGTTTCATAAAAATTTTCTTTGATAATCCAATGTTTCCTCACTGTAAATATCTTTTGGGCACTTGAGATTAATGACCGTTTGATCTTTCTTGATGACAGAATATTAGATCTGTAATAAAAAATTTGCGTGTTTTCGGAAGCTGAAGATTGTATCTTTCTTGAAAGTTGGTGAAGGGAGGCACCAAGTCTACTTTCACAAGTAGGAAATGAAAGCAAAAGCAAGAAAAGGCAGAACCAAAAGCTCAACCAAGACATTTTGGGATCAAGAGAGTAGAGTTAGTGAACTTAGCTTGGTTACATTTATAGTCTCATAAATATGAAGTTTCTTATTGTTAATTAATTATTTATATTAGTGTGGCCAAATAAGACATCAACAAACGGACAAAGAGCTTTTAGCAAAAAAAATAAAAATAAAAATATATATATATATATATATATATATATAACCATGAGCTAATATTTTATAGTCATAGAAATATTATTTATTAATAAAATATTTTAATAACAATTTTTAAGTGCTTATATTATACTATTTTATAGGGTGTCAGAGGCCTAAGAAAAGGCTACATTTTGAGAATAAAAAACTGAGTGATGAATAGCCAATGATCATGAATTGACACTTATTCAATTTTTGGGGAAAAAAAAAGTTGTTCATGATGCTAGGTCACTAATTTGGAAGCCCTTTTTCTAGAATAGGTTTGGTTCTTGCAAAATATAAAAATTATTGTACTGTAATGATAAATACTACAAATTTATAATAATATATTATTTTTTTAATTTATTTTAATGAAAAATAATTATTTTAAATTATTCTCATTTCATATTAACTTTGTCTTTAAAATACAATAATTTCATATAAAAATTTCTTGTATGTTACACGAAAAAAAATTAATTATTGAGAGCAAATCCAACTAAGATAGGCCTTGTTTGGTAAGTGTTTGAGTCGCCACTAAGATTCAACTCCCATCATCTTTACTTTTCTTCTAGTCCTTTGAAACTTTAGATATTGCAACTACGCTATTAAAATTTGGTTATATTACAATTAGGATAGTAACGAGCCGAATCGAGCACAATATTAATCTAACCGGCATGACTCATCTGCTGAATCACTACTCGTGCCCGATCTTAATTCGAGTTTGAGCTTGGTATTGTACTCGAATCGACTCAATTGAGAAAACCCAATGTGCAAACTCAACTGACTTGTGCTCGAAAATGATATACATTGTTGTATTATATGTACATATATTTGGCTTTTTAGGTTAGTCACGCAGGAGATTGGTCGCATCAATTGTTAAAATTTAACTGATAACTTCAAAATGCATGAGTTCGAATATCTCCCGTCAAGAAAACACCTTATGTTTTATAATAATATATCATTTTAGTTCAAGCTACTCATAAATTAATATGGAGCAAGCAACTCAAACACGAATCGAGTATTAATTGCTCTGAAAAAGTGCAGATAATAATATCTAACAAGTGCAGTTAGAAATATTATAGTTTTACTTATAAATACCGGGTATATCGAACTTAGAAAATCTCACCGATTTTGGAGATCCTAAGAGAACTCAAGCACACACTTTTTACATAAAAAAAAAAAGTTATTTTTTTTATATATTATTCTTACTTCTAACGTTATGTGGTTGTCTCAATTCGAGACATTTGATTTTTAAACTTAAAAAAAAGATAAAATTAATAAATAAAAGCAATTTACCCTTGCTAAATTCTAGTGTAGTCTTGTAGATTAGATTACATATATTAAACGTTGCATATAATCCTATATATGGTGAACTCCATCTGTAAATTACCTATTTAATAAATAAAGTATCTAATTCAATTAATTTACATCTAAAGTGCCATCGAAAATTTGTCAAACTCCATAACTATGTGAAGGTGATTTCGAATGTACTCAGATATGTTAAAAATTCTGGATTAAATAAAATAAATAATTTTCAATTCCATCCCAATAAAAATTATTTTTCTAACTAACTCAATCGGGTTGTCAATCCGACGGGTTAAGCTCCTCTCCATATTGCCATTCTCAATAATCTCCATAACTTTTATCCTAACCCTACAAGTATATAAAGTAAAATTCAATGGCTCCTAAATTAAATTGTATCTATTCCTAATAATGTAAATTAAATACTTGATCATTCCCTACCCACATTTCTCTCTCATTCAAAATTTGATTTTATATGTCCTATATATTAAATTTGATTTATATTTATTCATTATCTTAAGATTTTTTATCATATAATAAGGAAAGATATTTATACTTTACAATTAAATGTCAAAAATTTTTAATTTAGTTCCATTTTAAAATAAAATAGACATGAAATAAAGTAAATAGATTTAAGAAAATATTTATATTTATTTCATTATATCATTCAATATTTATATTTTATACTTTATAATGAATAGCACTAATGTGGTAAAGAGAAAAACGATTAGGTGGATTTCTCCATTATGGTTGCAAATAAAAGCATGACTTTTGTGAGCCCATGATTTATTTATTTTATTTTACACATATAAGGTTGGGACAACGGCTATAGAGATTATGGAGGGAAACAATTATGGAGATTATTTTGTGATTTAAAGCAGTTTTGTGTATCTATTTATATTTGTGCTCCCTTTATGGCTTACATCCCCGAATTTATGGGGATTCGGGTTGCGACATGTGAACTTCTACATTATGGTTGGGAATAAGATCATAATTTTTGTGAGCTCAAAATTTATTTTATTTTACACATGTAATGTTGGAATAGAGGCTATGGAGATTATGGAGGGAAACGATTATGGAGGTGTGCTTAACCCAAAATAGGTTGCCCAATTTTTTAAGTTGTCTAATCGAAACTTGTTGGAAAGTATTTTTTATTTTTCATTTTTCATCACAATTTGGCAATAATTTTTACAAGCTCACAATTTGACCTTTTTAATATCAATTACCTGAAATGTATACAAAAATTCGTAACACCGAAATATCACAAATTATGTGCAATAGATGCTAAATAATTGATGTTATTATTATAGATAAAATTCTTATTTTATACATTTTGCAATGTAATCAAATGATTTTGAAACTAGGAGACTTAGGCCTAGTTTGGAAATATTGATACTTATTTTTTTAAAATTCGTTTCTCAAAATTATTTTAAAAGTTGATTCTAAAAACGGGTACTTTCAGAGTATTTGGTAAAAAAATAATAAAATTTGTTTTGATAAGTAGTATGATATTTAATAAATTGATATTTTTTATTGTGAAAAGTTAAAAGTAGGTATGTATTGGAAATGAGTTAAATATAATTAAAGTTATTTTAGTAATTAATGATAAGAAAAATATAAACAACTTTTAAAAACAACCATTGGGTTGCTTTCAAAAGCATCTTTGAAAAAACAGGAGTTGATTCTAAAAGCAAATATTTTGATATTTTACCAAATGCCATTAATTACAATTTTCAATAAAAAAAAACAAAAGAAGCAAAAGTAGCTTACTAACAGAAACCCAAACTGGTCCTAAGTTGCTTGAAGCCTCATTATTTCTTGATTAACAAAATATTTTCTTTTGAACTTTCTTGTGGTTTTGAAATACAGAAATTTTAAAAATTACCTTAGAAATTACCACTTTCTTGAGGAGGAATTAAGTGAATACGTATTTTTACTTTATCAGCGGACCCATAATTTTCAGGTGAAGTGACATTATCCGTTCTTGAGGGGACTGAGGAGGGTCCGTCTCTGTTTCACAGAATCTTCTTTGGCTAATTAATAGTTTGGACCAAAATTTTGTTTCGTTATCATAACTTCAATCGAAATGCTAATTGTCTCCAAGTTATGTGAATATAACCAAATTGCTCACACAAATTTTCAAAAATGATAGATTTGGTCCGATTCATATTTTTTCCCTAAACTCAACATCACTATCGTGATTAGAAGAGTAATTGATGCGGAAATAAAAGTAGATGACATAATTAATCGGTTCGGTTGTGAAACAAACTACAAGGTCGTATGATCAAAGGGCAAATGTGATTTTATCATTGATTAAGTTGATTTTGGATCACTACATAATTAGCACATATATATATATATAATATAAAAAGGACACTTGCAGCCTACGCTAAATTTCTTGCAAATTACACCAAATTTGAGACGCTTCTTGGGTACTCTTTTTATGATATTTGTACGAAAATCTTATCTGAGTGGAGGCTTGTATAATACTCTCTCAACTTGTAGTTTAATCTAGGATAAATTACACTTTGCCCCCATGACGTATCTAACAAATTTGCTTTACCACCTGAGGCTTTTGAAACTAGAGTTTGCCTCCCCAAGGTTTTAGGTCAACGGACAGATAGCCCCATGAGTTGACTCTTGAGTTCACTCACACTATTACAAAAGTTTGTGATATTCCAGAATTGCCCTTTTTCATTAAGATAAGGAAACAAAATTACATACATGATTTTGACGCAATATAATAATGTTGATACAAATCAAGACTATTTCGCAGAATATTGAACACAATGAGTAATTGACTATTAAGACTAAGACTCATAGCCACTATAACAAATGCACAGACAAAATATTATAAATCATTTTCTCCAATATATTCCATTTTGCATATCACCAATCTATATCCCCATGTGATCTCAATAAAAGTTCATAGCAGCAATAGTATTCTTCATCTGATAAAGCATCCACCTCAGCCACCAACCAAATTTCCCCATTCCACAAAGCCCCTCAAATCCCCAAAATTTAGAAACTAAAAAATGACAAATCTCATCACCATCTTCCTCACCCTATCTCTTCTCTCAATCCCAACCTCATCCCAACAAGATGAGTTCACCTTCAATGGATTCAGGGATGTGGGAACAAACATAACCCTCACTCAAGCATCCGAGATTCTTAAAAATGGGATCTTAGAACTAACCGATGATACCACTAGATTAATAGGTCATGCTTTTTATGCTTCCCCAATTCAGTTCAAAAACACCTCAAGTGGCAAAGCTTATTCATTTTCAACTTGCTTTGCTATCGCTATAGTCCCCGAGTACCCAAAACTCGGGGGCCATGGCCTCGCTTTCGCTTTGTCGCCATCGAATGATCTCAAAACAGCTCTTCCTAGTCAATACTTGGGTTTACTCAACTCCTCAGATTTGGGTAATGCTACCAATCACCTCTTTGCTGTTGAATTTGACACAGTACAAGATTTCGAGTTTGGGGATATAAATGATAATCATGTTGGTATTGATATTAACAGTTTGGTGTCTAATCAGTCTGCTAATGCAACATATGTGGCTGATGATATGTCTGTGAGAGGTCTCAGTTTGAAGAGTGGTAACCCTATCATGGTATGGCTAGATTACGATTCGGATGTTACATTGATTAATGTAACGATTTCGCCTTCTTCGACAAAACCCAAGTTGCCAATCCTCTCTTATAAGTTTGATATTTCAGAAATTATTACTGAGAAGGTGTTTGTTGGGTTCTCGGCCTCGACAGGTTTGCTCGCGAGTTCGCATTATGTGTTGGGTTGGAGCTTTAAAATGAATGGAGAGGCTAAATCGCTTAGCTTAGATACACTCCCAAAACTCCCTCAACCAAAGAAGAAACAAACGGTTCTTATCTTAGGTGTATCTCTATCATCGTTTGTTTTGTTGGTTGGTTTGATTTTGATGGCTTTGTATTTGGGTTGGAAGATTAAGAATCGGGATGTGGTCGAAGATTGGGAGCTCGAAGTGGGCCCACATCGGTACTCCTACCAAGAACTAAAGCAAGCCACTAGAGGTTTCAAAAATAGTGAACTTCTCGGTGTTGGTGGTTTTGGATCGGTATACAAAGGGACACTCCCTAGTTCGAATACCCAAGTTGCTGTGAAGAGGGTTTCCCACGAGTCAAAACAAGGTTTACGCGAATTTGTTTCTGAAATTGCTAGTATTGGCAGGCTTCGGCACAGGAACCTTGTTCAATTACTAGGCTGGTGTCGACGAAGAGGGGATCTACTGCTTGTCTACGATTTCATGCCTAATGGGAGCTTAGATAGTTTCTTGTTCTACGAAGCGAAAACTGTTTTGAATTGGGAACAAAGGTTCAAGATCATCAAGGGTGTTGCTTCTGGCTTGTTATACTTACATGAAGGCTATGAACAAGTTGTTATACATAGAGATGTTAAGGCTAGTAACGTATTGCTTGATGGTGAGTTCAATGGTAAGCTTGGTGATTTTGGGTTAGCAAGGTTATACGAACACGGATCAAACCCAAATACAACCCGGGTCGTGGGAACTTTAGGGTACTTAGCGCCGGAGATTCCTAGGACAGGGAAAGCCACAACTAGGTCGGATGTGTTTGCGTTCGGTGCTTTTTTGCTTGAAGTGGCTTGCGGACGAAGGCCCATTGAGCCCAAAGCAAACAACGAGGAGTTGGTTTTGGTGGATTGGGCTTGGGAGAAACTGAGACAGGGGAGCATCCTTGATGTTGTGGACCCGAAATTGGGAGGGGAATTCGATGAGGTTGAGGTGGTGATGGTGTTGAAATTGGGGTTGATGTGTTCGAACGAGGTTGCTCTAGTTAGGCCAAGCATGAGGGAAGTTGTGAGGTACTTGGAGGGAGAAATAAGGGTGCCTGAGCACTTGGGGACACCCTACGGAGGGCCGGGCAATGGCGAGGTGGTGTTTGACGATTTTGTGAACTCACTTGCTTCGTCTCCATTGGATAAGAGCTTGTATTCGTTTAGCAAAGATGTTGTAGGCAAAAGTTTTGGTTCTGTTTCTACTTCTCCCATGTCCCTTCTTTTCAACACTAATAATTAGTTGAGACAGTGAGTGTAGTGAGTCAAAATAACAGTGTGTTGGTCTGTGTTTCTTTGGTTTTCCTCGAAAGAATTGGCGTGTTTGAGCACAAGAAGCATATTTTTGGTTATTGTTTTTAAGGTTTACGCACATTTAGTTGTTGAGAAAAGGCTAATTGTTGTATCTAACAACTCCTGCAATACAGGGAGGGTCAAATATAAGCAGTCCGTTGATTTTGATACTACTGCAATGTTGTGATATTCAAAATCGATGGCAGCCAGGATCTTTATACCTAAACATTATGAAGATCCAGCTAATTCAATTGTTTATGTATTTATTATTATTATTATTATTATTATTATTATTATTATCTATTGCTACTGTGACGATGGCAGTGAGTTTATATACGGAAAATGCTATTAAAAGGACCGCACGTATCAACTTTCACAATATTTTGGGGCTGAAGCCAGTCACATTTTTTCTAAGAACTATTAGCACCTCAATGGAAATTGAATTCTATAGCGATGAAATAGAATTTGGTTCAAATTGTGGAGAAACTAATGTAATTCATCCAATATGCAATCACATTTGAATTTTTGTACGTTATAAACTCATTACAAAGCTATTGATCAACGTGAGAGAAGTATAGTTATTTTATATCTATACCAATATTATATGTGAAGCCATAAATTAGCGGCTTGAAACCCTGTCAAAATTTGTTATTGGCTAAATTAACCTTCTAAACTTTAGCTATTTATAGGGAGAAAAGGCATTAAAAATGGTAAATATTGGGGGCACAGATGTCTTATTACTTGCCCACTTTCGCTAATTCATAGGAGCAACCTTGGCGAATCTAATTTATTACTGATGGTATTCATGGTAATTTTTACAATGCATCCCAAAATTACACGCAAATGGCGTGTGATTGGTTGCTGGTATACAAATATATAAACTTGTATACGTACCAAATGTAGCTTGAGAACTGATGGAGATCTCGTACCGGGCCGCACCGTACGAGACCCGAACCCGTAAATTCGGAACGGGGGAGTCGGAATTGGTGACCCTCTTCTGTACCAACATGCCACCTGGCCTCATCTCCCACTCAACCTCGTCATCCCTCGACGACATCATTTCGACACAATTGCTACCCCGCCGGGTGAAGCTCAATCTCTTCTTGACCATATTCTGAATATATAAGAGAGAGAGAATAGATATGTGGAAATGTCTTTGAAGGCAACAGAAACTGGTGTGTACCCGTTTGGTCTGCCGACACAAGCAAGTTGTTGGGTTTTTAAAATAGCTGTGTGTGTTCTTTTCTGACCTGTACACGTTTGTCGCTTGCTTTTATAGTTTTTGCAAATAGTAACTAATTATTAAATGTGAGAGATTATTTATTAGTAGCGTCGTATCATATACGGACATGTATGGCACGCCTAAAAGTAAGTTTTTTTGTTTTTGAATTACAACTGCTAGAAATTGCACTCGAACTATATTGAAAATTTTAATTTGGGGCATGTCACGACACGATACGAGGGGAATGTAAAGGTGAGTCTAGTTAATCTAATAAAGTACATAATGCCATTTTACATCCTATTCGTTAGAATTATATTGCTGACAACATATATTCTCATGAATATTTATTTACATACGAAAAATGCTTATGATACTCAAAGAATTGATTAATTTGGGAGCAACTATGAACTATCCAATTGTAGATAATACGATGTGCTTGAGACAGAATAAATAGTTGATGTGACATACTAATTAGTATTTATATATAACCATACAGTAAATAATACTACAAATTATCAGCCTTAAGTACACATGACTAGAACGAGACAGGAGTAGGGATTGGACCAATAATAGGAGGCCGAATTTATAAAACAACACCCAGCTAAGCAAATAATTCCTGATATTCCATGGGAGTATTCTATTCAAGGAAAGCAAAAATTATGAGCTTGTTGTAAAAACTTGAAATTGGGCCACGTAATGATATATTGGACAATAAAAAAGTGAGGTATTGATAATTTGTGAGTATGTGTGTTTTCCATTTTTGGCTGTAGTAGTAGTTGATGTTGTGAATTTCACTCACAAGATAGATCTGGCTCGAACCCGGTATATCTGCAGGTCTACGCTTACGCGAGTTTGTAGGCCTAGAGGAGAATAAGTGAGATTCATGCACGACCCTATACTCATACGGCACAAGGTCTAGATTAGGTGGGTGTCCAGTATACTCATACATTAATTGATTGTTAGTCGATTAGCAATGGTTTGTAACTACAAGTTGGTTCGGTATCCAAAACCTACCTGTACCTTTTGAATCTCCGGGGGGGAGGGCGGGGCATGGCAGGTAGACCTACGGGTTGTGGTAAAATATCCACCGTTAGAAGCTATGAATCTGGACAAATTGTAAATCTTAAGTAAACTTAGTAATTTTTCCAAATCAAAGAGGGGACAGATGATTTAACTTAAAATTTCTATTTTTTAAGTCAAAAAATATAAAAACTCATTGCATATTTTTTTAAATATGATGAGATTAAAAATTCCTACAAATAAGCCTTCGCCAGCCCAAAAGCAGAAAAAAAGAAACGATACCCTGGGCCGTAAACAAATTTTCAAGCCTATATTGGGTTGGATCCATCAAAGACAACCCAAGTGGGAAAAGCCATACTTCTTTGCCCCTTTTATCCTCTCCCTCTCTCTCTCTCTCTCTCTCTATGTGTATATATATATATAGCTAGATGTCGGTCAGTGTTTCAACTCTCAAGAGATGAAGGAGATCCCCTTCGCAACCGCTACAAATTCAATATTCTTAGGTAATCTATAGCCCTGCAATATATATATATACACACACACATACACTCACACATAGCTAAGTAAGTTGATTATTCCTTGCTTGCACTATCTACTCCAATGTTTTTGCGGTTATCTACGAGTAGTGTTATTTGGTCGCTCTCACGGTGCTCCTAAATGAGCCACTATGCTAAATTTTAAAATTCGAATTCCATGGAAGGTTCTCAGCCTCGCACTAGTGTATGTAATACTATTAGATCCTCTCAAAAATAGGAATTTGTTATAGTGTTTCCCTTGAATTAGAGTTCTACTGTTCATCCCTAGTTTTTAAGATTTAAGTGCATTCACACCTGGCTTCCTCATTTAATTTCTATTTCTAATTTTTTATTTTTATAAACCCATTTCTGCTGCTAGAATTTCATATTTTTTAGAAATTATTCATACCAATCTTTCTCGAAATTTGTTAAAAATTACTAGAATAATTCTACGTATTATAATTATGTAAAAAAATATTTTCTTTACCAAGGTTTTATAGATTTGGTGGAGAGAATTTTATTCTTTTAATAGACAAATTGTAAATAGTAAATTTCTCTATTGAGGAATCTACCATAGATTTCTGTGAAGTTTTATTGAAACACATGAAAATAGAAATACTAATGTGGGGAATTACTGGATAAATCCTCATAGAATACTGTTGTGAATGCCCCAAGGGTGCGGTATAGGATAAAATACCACACCCTTAGTCAGCAAAATTTTTTAAATGCAGATTTTGTGTGCTGAATGAGTTCCTTTGCATTTATTTACACCTTAACTCATTTGTAGAAACTTTGGTATCGAAATTTGATATTAGAACTAGTGTTTGTCAATTTGGCCAAGAGGACCTTGAGTTGTTTGTTTCGCCGGGTAAAATTTTTCCAGTGCAGTGACTAAATTTTATGGCTATGCACTCATAAAGTGCGTAATCTTGCCACCTGGAGGCAAATGAATTTGATATTTGAGGATGATATATTGTTGGGGGAGCTAAAGGTTCTACTTGCCCGAATTGCAGTTCTAGCTTAGAAACGAAAAAGATAATGGATCCATTGCAGTAAGAGTTCGGACTAGCATTGTCCTATGAAACAAACAACAGTCACATACAGATCTCAAAGTATCCAAACCATTGCATTGGGAGGGATTTACCCCCACCAAGTAATATCAGAGACTTTGTAAGAAACGCAGTGTTGGAGTTGAGAAATTTGTCCTACTGATTTTGTCTTGACACATGGGTGATCTCACGAGTTTTGGCATTTTAATTGGAATAATCATTACCTTATTTTGTTTAGAGACATGGTTCCAAAGTTTCTTAAAAATTGTGGTGTCTTTGGGACTTGTACATATGGTCCTAGTGAATCTTTACTTATTTTTTTTTGTCTGGAAGATGGTTTATAATTTTCCTGGCTGGAAAATGTTTCATCTGTATCAGAAATGAGTTACAACTTCTTGCACCAACATTTTCCCCTTAGGTGTAAAATATCAAAGGTGGGGTGATGTAAGTAAAGGCTTTATGTGTGATTTTGAGTTGAGTTTTGTGTTGTTTCTTTGGTACTTGCCATGATCTTTGATGTTTATATCTTGAACATTCAAGTTGCTTTGTTCCATACCCTTCTCTTAAAAACGGGGAAAATGGTTGATGTCTTTGTTTTATTCTTTTGTGTTTTCCGTCACAGAAAGGATTGAGCATTCTTTTGATGAACAATTGATTTTATGCTTGCGTTCTTATTGCCAATGAGATTTGTATCACAGTCATTTTTTGGTGTTCGATTTCCCCCCCTTTTTGTTTTCATTTCTGTAAATTCACTTTTATCAGAGCTTCACAATATCGAGGTACCTTGTGAAGTTTAAACCAGTGATATAGCAAATTAGAGGCTGTTTAAAATCCCTTCTGATCTTGAGAAGATTAGCAGGAAACATTACTCTTTAAGAGCCTCTTACAATTGATTCAATTCATACAATGTCATTTTTGGCTTGGGCTGAGTAACGGTTTCGGTTTGGTCCAAAACCGAACCAAACTGGTAGAACCAATTGAAACCAAAAACCTTTTTATCTAACCGAACCGGTTCCAAGTTTAAACCAAAACCGAAACCAGTAATACCGGTTCGGTACACCAACAAACCGGTTAAAAAAAAAAAAAAACCTGAAAGAGATTTAACAGAGCATAAATTCAAAGCCAATAAACTGCAAGAACAGTGTCTAGGAAATCAAAGAACTAAAATCTAAAATCGAACTTAAAAAATGAAATAGTTTAATTAACATTTAGCCAAAAAAATCAAGCATTGGAGGAAAAAAAATTTACAGAACAGAGAATAGAGAGAGCCATACTATTCAAGGTGACACTATATGGTGGGGTGGGCGGCTGAGCATGGTTGGTGGTCGGAGGTGGTCAGGAGGGAGGGAGGGAGCCACTTCGGTATGGGTGGGTCTATTTGTTACCTCCATACAATTTAGTGCAGGTGTAATATTTAATCTTAG
>MKEJ01025408.1:0-16110 GCA_001753735.1 Embelia ribes
AGATTATGTACAAAAAGGTGATATCATTTTAGATTACGTAAGTACGGATAATCAATTAGCTGATTTTTTCATAAAACCATTAAATAAGAATCAATTGGTATTTATTCAACGAGAATTGGGAATGTAAGCGTGTTAACATATCATAATTGATTGTATTTTGTTAATTAAATACTTTGGACATACTTCTTGTTATCCGGACCCCTGTCTGGATCCTTGTCCAAACCTTATATGGGTATTTCTTCTTCGCAGGAAGATAGTTTTTAAATAATGCTTCAAAATTTGAACTTTTTAGACTATTTGGGGACATGTCCAAAGGCCTCAATCCTCCAAACACCTTCCGGACAAAATCAAATTTTGTAAAAATTCCAATTGTTCAATTTTTGAAATTGCTCCTATTCTTATTAGGCTATCCGGGGACTTGTCCAGAGATGCCAACCCTCCGGACACCCTCCGGGCACAAATCGGATTTTATAAATAAAAATTGTTCCTCTTCTTCTCCCTTTCTCTTTCACTTCCTAACCCCCTCTCTCTAAATCACTCATCTCAAATCTCAATTTTACATCATTTTTCTTGTAAATCTTTGGATTAAACCATATTTCTATTACTTTCTATACCTTTTTACAAATCAAGACTATATCTTTCTCTTTTTTTGGGATCAAATCCAAATTCACCATTTTTCACAAGAATCTCATTTTCATTTATTTTCACTCATTTTCTTTCAACAATTCCATACATTTTTTTGCTCCACATCCTCTCCTAGACATTTCTATATATTTTGATTCCATTTCCACCATGGTTTAAAAATCGGTGCCTGAGAACCGCCCTTACTCGAAGCCGAGCCTATACCCGAAACTCAACGTTCGACACGTGATTTCCGCTTCCATTCTGCTTTTCATGAGGATATGTATCACTCTTCAAACTATAACGCCCCAATAATCCAATATTCATGAGTACATTGATAACTATTCATTTCTACAACACTGGTCAACATGTAAGTAAAGTAAACCTTATAATAGAACATAACACTGTTTAATCCGAAGGAAAAACAAGCCTTACAAAATATTCAAACTAAACATAATATCAAATCTTAACCTACAAATTTCTGAAATCAGAAAGGTAACGCAACGGAAATAAACTAATACAAAGCTAAGTACTTCCTCAAATGAGCCTCGACCTATCCTAAGTTACTATCCCAAAATCCGAGCTCCCGATTCTGCTCGGCATTTTAATTCAAAACAATAGTAGAAAATTCAACTAAGCAGGCCCGAGTCAGAAAAATATGCCAAATCTATCAAAATAATGAAACAATATGTATAGAACATATGCAGTAAAAATGAATAATATACTGCTAAACCCAAACTTTGAAAACATGTATAACAAATAAATATAAATACATGAACTACCAAAAAAAATAAACCACACAACTAACCGAGATCACTACGTCCTCCCGAGCGGGATATTAGGTCTTCTCGCACCTTACGCATAAAGGGATCACAGAGTGTCTCTGTTGCTCGCACAAACAAATAAGCTGACCTTAGTTCTAGTGCTCCAAAGTCCATCATCAACAAACAAATCCGACCTTGGTCTTAGGGCCCCAAAGTCCATCAATAACAAACAAAGCTGACCTTGGTCCTTGGACCTCAAAGTCCATAAATAACAAAATTTGAAACAACCTTGGTCCTAGGCCCCCAAAGTTCTAAATAAACCACAAACATGTCAACCTTGGTCTTAGGGCCCCAAGATTAACCAAAAAATAACCATTATTTATTCTCATAATGATATATCAATTTGAGCCCAAAATTTACAGTTAGAAGGGTATATAATCTACCTACAATTTTCATGTTTTGAGGAAAATTTAATTCAAAACGTAGAGGGATGAAAACAGTGTTTGAAGTGTTCAAATCGCACAAGAATTTCAGAAAGACAGATTGATAATAGCTTAAAATTTTGGTCATATTTCTCAAACCGTAACTCCAATTGAGTTGAACTTTTCCCGTTAGATAGATATTGCATTTATCTAAAACTTTCATGTTTGGCAAAAAATTTAATACAAATTGTAGAGGTATCAAAGTTGAGCCAAAGTGTTCAGATTGTAGCAATGATAGACTAATAATAACTCAGTATTTTGGTTATATTTCTCAAACCTTAACTCCTTTTAATGTCAAACTGTATAGTTTGAAAAATATCTCAATTATATACAACTTTCATGTTTTGAGTATAATTTAATTTAAACCGTAGATAAGTCAAAATAGATCTCGAAGTACTTAAATCACAGTAGAATAACAAAATAGAAAATCCATACTCTCAACCAAATTTAACTTCGAATTTGTACAAGTTTTTTATTTGGTTAAAAACTTCAAAAACTAATACTTACTCCATTAATTTGATAGCATTGGAATCAAATTCTGTAATGTACCTTATACGAGATTTAATGAGTTTACTTCAAAAGTTCGGGAAAAGCAAGTTCTTCTTTCAAACATCATCTAAAGCGAACCTATAACCAAAATTAGTAGAGATATAGCTTTATAATATTGACGTACACCTCAATTCATCAATCAACCAACTTTTGGATGAATTTGAGAGATTTTGGGTATGAACTATCTGAAGAGATTATGGGAAATATTTACTTCAAAATGACGAGAACGAGATGAGTCAGAATCCGCTATTGATTTTCTTCTTGGCCTTTTTCTCTTCCCGGATCGAGTGGGTTTTGCCAGAAGCCGACTTATCCCCTTCTTTCCTCTTCTCTTTCTGTGAATGTAAAGAGTTAAAATGTAGTTGTAATGGAGAGAAAAAGGAAAAAGAATTAAGTTTCCGTTCCAGTTTCAGTTAATTGCAACATAGTCCCCTAATTTCATTATTTATTAGAAATAGGACCTTACATTTCCTATCACATAACGTACAAGAAATTAAATTAAAATACATTATATTTGTGAATTTTTACTTCTATATTCAAAACTAAAATTTGCATTCATTTATTTTTAATACTCTTGAAATATTATTCATTCATTTCTTAATTGAAATGCCATAGTTGTTAATAAAAATTTAGTTATCTTTTCATATAAAGGTGTTTGTTATCAAAAGAAAAAATGATAAAGGTGTAAACCATGAAAACAAATATTTTATAAAACAAACAAGTGATTAAATTATGTATTTATCCATTTTATTATTCAAGCTTGTGGAAATAGATAAGTCATAACTGGTTGAAATGATATATGTAGGGTAAAGAAAGTTTAATGAATAAATAGTCTAAATTAGAAAGTTCATGTTGTTAAAACGAGTTCTAAAGAATAAACACTCTCTAATTTAGACTTTAGTCATTTACTTCCTTGATTGATTATTCTCAAATCAAGATTACAATGAATAAATAGTAGAAACTAATCCTAACGGGTTTGGAATTTATAACATTAATTCTAGGCCCCATAAACTCTCTAGAATAATAAATATTAATGAAATTATTCTTATTCATAATTGAACATCTAAATTGACAACTTAGTACACAAAGCTCTCGTATTGCGGGGTTTACGAAGGTCTGACATCGACAATCTTATTCATAATTGAACAAAAAAATAAAAAATAAAAATAACAAATGTTGTTCTCATCATTCAACCACCCTTCTAAATAACCTTGTTCTTAAGGTTGCCTTTAGAATAACGATCTCGAACATTCCTTTCCATGTTACCGTGATCCCATTATTCTTCCCCTTCTTGAAACGACCTTGTCATGAAGATCGAAATTAAGAACATGTATCATCCGTTGCTTCCCACGATCCGGCATAGCACCAATCGAATTGCATCTTGCAAATTGTCTAAGCTTGGGTATTCACCCAAAAATGCTTGCCCAATAGTGAAAGGTACACTCTTTCATGCATGCAAAACTATGTAAGTTCTCTTCTTATCTCTTGTCACCAAATCCATAATGAGAAATGACTTGAACACCTAATATTTTTCTCATCAAATTCAAATTCAATTTTCCAATGAATTTCTCCGAGATAGTATTCAAAATGGATCCCTATACTCCACATATGGCATATAACACACTAAAATCAACCCATGCATTCCGGTGCCTCTGGGAGTTAAACTCGCAAACACCTATAATTTTCATGAAATAATTTGGACAGATTACAACATCAATCTTTAAAAATTCATAATTTGATATGCATTTATTCAAACGCAATAATTTAAGTTGGCCCGTGTCCATAAATATTTTGGCTAATTACCCAACAAATTTGGGCTATAACGGACATTATTTAAAGTAAAAAAAAAAAAATCTATTTTGCCGTCAAATGTTGAATTTACCAAAAAAATATTTTTCACAAAAAAAATAGTCCAAGAAATCTACATTTTGATTTAAAGAATTTCTTTCGGTAATTTTATCAAACACCTTTCCTATGGCTAAAAAGTTTGCACCCATGTCATCATTTTAAATCTTTCTTTAAGCCATGCATAACATCAAATTTATTTCTGAAAAGTCTCATACAATCAACATTTTATCCATTTCAAAATCTCAATTCTCCACATAGCTAATAGGTAAATTCGGTCTCAAATTCAAGATTACAGAATCCGAATACAAAGTATGAATAAGCGCCAAGTTTGGTGTGAATTTTCAAATTTTCAAACCTGAATCTAAAGCATTGTTACATGCCAAATTAGGAGTAATAATACCTTTGCATGAGAATTGTTTGGTGTTAACTGCTCTAAAAGTCCTGCTTCAAATTTACGCCACCAGATGATACACCCTTTATGTTGGCCCAAGAACCAATGCCACCACTTTATAACTTTTCCGTCGAAATGGTTGGTGGCTATCGAGACCTTTTTACACCCTTGTATTTCGTATTTTGTAAAATATTTTTTCACCTCATCAAGCTAATTACACGAATTTACACTTGAGAAACGAGGAAAATCCAAGTTATTTCAGATCTCATTTAGCCTCATACTCCTGGAATTATTTCTAGATTAATTGGATTTTATAATATTTTGGGGGCCGTAACTAATTTTTTGCAAGGCCACTAGAATAGTATTTGAAACTTTTTGTACTAATTGGGTATTCTTTGAAACTCGATTGGCCAAACAGTAATTACTCAAATATTTTACTTCTCCTTTCCATTCCATAATCCTTAGTTGTAATATATGACCCAATAAGGAAGGTGGCGGTAGTGGACAAGAAGGCTCCACCTGCGGCCTTTGCAATCAACGGTCGCCGATCTAAGGCATTGACTCTGATAAGATCTCTGCCCTAAGGATCTTTTGGTTTTTCGTTGGTTGTTGCGATTACTTGGCCAGAATATGTGATTGGCGGAAACTACAATACTGTGGTGACATGATAGACTNNTGGGGCCTTAGCAAGCAACGGTCGACGATCTTAGGCATTGACTTTGATAAGATCTCAGCCCCAAGGATCTTTTGGTTGTTGCGATACCTTACTCGGCCAAAATATGTGATTAGCAGAAGCTACAACACTGTGGTGACTCGATAGATTGGGGGAAGCTCAACGATTTTTGCAATGATAGTAGCAGTGGTAATGATGGGAGTCATAATGGTCTTCCTTGTGACGGCTATGGCATATGTGGTGGTGATCGATTTTACGGTATCGGTCAGGAGAATGATGGTGGCGACGATGATTTTGGCAATGTTCCTGATCATCTTCCTCTTTGATACTACGAATAGCTCTTGTGAGCCAATCTGGATGGTAGCGCATCGATTTATCTATCATGGTTGAACTGAATCACCTAGAGTTTGAATGAATCGACCACTTTGATACCAATTGATGAAATACCATCCTTAATTAGGAACCAATGCCTCTATTGATACCACTCTTATTTCATGGTGTAGGAGAAACTATACCTGAACTCATGGTGCGAAGAAAACCCTAAGCTTACGTGCTTAACTCTCTATTTCATAGCAATATTCAAATACAAAGGAGTTACAACCTTTTATAGGCTAATCTTGTAACGGTAATACTTAAAGGCTCATTATTTTTGGCTGCTACATAATAAAAATATTAAATGACAAGTAAAAAGTAGTTTTGTAACTGCCGAAACACATTAAATAACCATGTTTCATTAATAAACTAGAAAATTTTGAAAAGCGCCTCCCATACCATGTTTATGATGTTGGGATCCCAAATACAAATACCCCTGACGAGTAATATACAGTAGAACAATCAATATTGATAGGGTCGTTCCCATATTATGTGTGAGTCTGGCAAGGCAACGTAAACAATAGGTAGAACAAAATGACAAAAACACAACTAACACAACGATATAACGTGGGAAAAACCTCTTCAAACCAAGAACAAAAAACTCACGGGGCTACACTCACAAAATTAATCCACTAAATATTAGAGATAATACAACTAAAATCACCTTATGTATATGCGAAAAATATCAATCTCAAACATATACAAGAGTAAAGCCACAAATAAAGTATTAAGGAATACCCAAATACGAATCTTGATGACCAACGGAGAACCCCAAAAGTAACGATCAATCCCCCAATCACCAACAATCTTTACGGTCGATCCCCAAAATAAGGTTTTATCTCCACATATCCAAAATATTATCTCTATTATTAGCAACCCAATACCATTGGAGTACGAATAAAGAGCCAATACCGAAACCCTCTCCCAATTGCCATGAGAAAGGTTTCCCCATAGGGAAGAGGTCTCCAAAAATATCAAAGGAAAATATTTATATTTTTATGTAAAAATATAAATTCCAAAGTAATATAAAATCATCAAAGCAACCCAACCAACCTACTGTCCCACCGCCACACAATTTCACCTTCTACAACATTGAAAGAAACACAAACAGATAATGGATTTTAACAAACCCTTTAACAAAATATACAAGTAGTTCCTAAAGTTTTAACCCACAATTCAAAAGTGCAACCTTAATTCAATTTGCACAATAAAATTTCTTTTCAAACTTCAAAGTTGGACACACAAGTCCTCCTACTTGTTAGTACACCTAACAATTGAACAAATTTGTATCATATTTGAAGATCAATGGATCCATCTCTCGACAATACTAACGCATTTAGATAAACCCTAATTTTCGATTCTAACGTGATACATTCGTTGGTTTAAAAATAGAATGAGACTTATCACAATTGAAGCTAGAAGTACCGAATGTGTCTGAGCACATTGTATATGTCAGTGTTCTCAGGGCCTACATTCGAAATCTAAACAATCGAATGTCACCTGACATTTGAAGTCATATATTTGAAACTTATGCAAACGAATATCACCAGAGACATTTGAAGCCAAAGCTTTCAAATAAAGGTCCTGAGCACACTGCATATGTCAATTTTCAGGACCTACATTCGAAATATGAGAAAACAAATATTACATGAGATATTCAAAGTCAAAGCTTTCAAATGTTACAAGAGACATTCGCGGTAGGATTGGCATCATGGTGTTGTGTTTCAACTTGTATGCCGTGGCTAGTGGTGGTGACATGCGGTAGTAGTTGCTGGTGGCGAAGGCGGTGGCATGTAATATGCAGCGATGGTGACGATCGTTGGCAGTGTGCGATGGCAATGGAGTTGCCGAAGAGAGAGAGAGTGGAAGTTAGAGAGGGAGGCAAGTTAAAAATAGAAAAAAAATAATAAGTTATGCTTTTTATATGATGAGTAATTATGTAACTTTCCATTTTATTAAGAAATATTTAATTTATGTTATCTTTAGTAATTTTTTGTAATACAAATAGTAATAATTTAATTAATTTGTAAGTGATGTTTTAGCCTTTTTTGTAGTGTAAATAGAATTGACTTTTTTTGTTAGAAGTAGTGAATGGTACTTGGAAAATTATAGTGCAAAGTAAAAAAAAAATCAAAAATAAAAAATATAAATAAATTTTTTTTTTTTGGTTCCACCAAGCACGTAATATCACTTTTAAGTAAACCAAATACCTTATTTTGATGTAAACCAAACAAGCCCCATGGTGTATGTAATATTATTTTTTTGTTTGTTATTACAATGATATTTTCCTCACATTCCCTTGTTTTTATATTTTGTGTGCTTGTGCAGTTTTCATACACTCCACTTTTTATTCTCGAAAATTTCATGCGCTTTATTTACAATTTAGGCAATTAACGACAGATTTCTTCAACTTCTTACAACATATTAAACCAAACAAAGGCACCTATCTTAGATTTAGTCAAAGTTGACCAACTCGTTTACAGTTAAAAAAAAAAAAACAATTACAAGAGCTAAATATGAGTGTTTTTTGCTAAATTTTTATGTTTTCCAAACTATTAATAGTTTCAAGTCAGTTATATTTTTCATACAATCAATTTATTCCCTCAAGTTTGACACTGCGTTGTCCTTATGTTTATTAGTGTCACATTAATCTTAACATATTTGTTTGTGCATTAAGAGTTTAAACATCAAAAAAGTAAAAAAACAAAAAACAAAAAACACAACAACAACAACAAAACAAAGCATTTTGAACAAGGAAAATGGATCATGTTTGATTTAGAGATTGTAATTGTACTTACTCAAAGTACGTGATTGTAATTTGGAAATGCCCCCCCTAAAAAACAATTGTATTATTATTGAAGGAATCCGCCGGCTGAATATCAAAAGGTTTTAAATATGATTTTGTTAATAATAGGGTGATATTTTCATGTGTATTCAAAATTTGGATGATCATTATGTTAAACTATTAGTTATGTTGAGACAACCCCAGACCCAAAAACTTCATCTTTGAATGCTTGGCAATTGATGTAAATTAGGAGTCAAAACATCGTTATGAACTTTTAAATAAGAAAAAAAAACCCCCATAAAATACTTGTCATCCAAATTTCTTAAACAAGTATATATTGAACGTGCTAAAATCAACTTCTCATATGCACATGCATTGATACATTGTGACACTATAATAATATATGCATCATCATCCATTTAGGAGTAAAATCAATCAACCTTCTAGGAAAGTGAGAATAATCCCTAATTATAAGGGAAACCATGTGATCAATGGTAGTGCCCCGGATCTCTTAATATTCCCTCTATACTAACATACTTATATTCCGCTATACCCTTTTTCTAACTATTCTCTTTTTTTTTTTTTTTGGCCGACCCCTTCCCTTTTTCCAAATTTGTAGTTATAAAGTGAACACGAGCAGACCTAGGCCACCGTAATCTTTCGTGAATAGGCGTGTACCTGCTTTTGCTCCGGCTCCTTCTCCCGATGTCAGGCTCTCTACCATAGGAACTTTTCATATTTTGACGCTCATGCTCCTACTCCGCAATCTATTAACTTTCTGGATAAATTTAGTTTGTAAAATTTAAATTTTGTCCTCATCGTTAGAGCCATTTAGAAAGAACAAAGGATCCTCAACATGTGGCGTTAAATAGATGATCCTCATCCGATTTTCACTAGCAGCTAAAATTGGGATCTTGCAGTGTATTATGATCCATATGAAAGTATTTTTTGCATGGTAAGAGTAGGAGAAAAATAACAAAATAACCCTCTTGCTTAAACTTTATACTAAACCCAGCCTGTTTTCAAACTATTTATCAAGCTTAGCTTATTTTTTAAAACCGCCATTGGCAGTGGTGTTTTTGTTGAACCCACCGTTGCCAATGGTGGATATATACAAATGTTGTTAAAAAGTGGCATCTCTTAAAAAAAAAATGTTATACCCACCACCACTAGTAGCTCTTTTTTTTTTTTTTAAAAAAATATCGTTTGATTATTTTATTTTTTTTAAATAAAGAGAAAAATAAAATTATATTCTTTTTATGAAAAAATGTATTCGAATACTAATATTTTGTATCTATTAAAAAATTTACATTTTTTTTTTCACTTTTCTCTTATGCCCATTAATATTAGTTAACAAAAAAATTAACGTCGCTAGTATTATAGATTATATTGACAATTAAAAAGAAGTTGAAGGGATTAATAGACGTAAAACAAAGTTGAGTGATAAAATTGATGATTGAATCGAAATTGGAGTGACTACTTTACCCAATTAGTAAAAGTAAATGTGTTGAACTCGGAGCTATGAAAAAATCAAAGAATTGCTAGAATCACGCATATCGAATCATCCATATTTAGTGCATGCTTTTGCACGCATCAAAACCTACCATCACGATTTATTATAGATTGGATAAAAAGTACACTCTCTCCGTGAGATTTATTTCTAAATTGCACGTTACACCAAAAATTTTGAGAGCAAAACCCAAGTTGGAGTAAATATTTTAAAGAATTTTTAAAATTACCAAAATACTCTTCAACTAGCATTCATTATCTAGTTGTTTAATTTCGTAAAAAAATAGCTTGTATGCATAATAAAAAACATCAATAAAATTATTTTTAAATAAAAATTGACAGTCTTTATCTAATTTCAGCTTCAAGATAAAAAAAAATAAAGCAAGAGAGTAAAAGATAATATAGTCTAATTGTTCTTAAAATGTAACTAATCAAGCTTGCACGGTAACTTTAGGGGGAAAAAAAGTAATCTTAGATGTCTTTTGAAATATTCAGAATTCTTTAGGGCCATAGCGTAATTTAGTTTTCTTATGAAATCCCAAAATACATTCACACCCAACGCGACGACTCTCTCTCTCTCTCTCCCATCTCTCTCTGCGAATCCGGCCTCCACTTTCTCTCCAATGGCGGCTCCAGAATTATCCCGTGATCAGTACGTATACATGGCGAAGCTGGCGGAGCAAGCGGAGAGGTACGAGGAGATGGTGTCCTACATGGAGAGCCTAGTCTCTCTCTCGCCGGAGCTCACCGTCGAGGAGCGCAACCTCCTCTCCGTCGCCTACAAGAACGTCATCGGCTCCCTCCGTGCCGCGTGGCGCATCGTCTCGTCGATCGAGCAAAAGGAGGAGTCCCGCAAGAACGATGACCACGTGGCACTCGTAAAAAACTACAGGTCATGTTAATTTCATGATAATTTACTAGAAAAAATGTTTTCTGATTGAGATTTGTTTTTTTTTTTTTGGGCGATTATTGTACAATTTGGTTAGATTTGTGCTACTTGGGGTTTCTTGGAGGGACTTTGTTCATTATTGTGCATTTTGGATGATACTATAATAATTTACTAGTAGGTCTGCTAGAAAAATTGTTTTCTGATATCTTTAGATTTATGATTTGGGGCTTTTTTTGGATGGCTTTTGTTGATTACTCTCTCAGATTTGTGTGATTTGGGGTCTTTTGGATTTTTTTCTTCTTTTTTTTGTGCATTTTGGTAAGATCGAGTTTTAGGGTTTTCTGATAGCTTCGGAATTTTGCGATTTGGGTTTTTTTGCAATTTGGTTAGATTCCATTTTAGGTTTTTTCTGATAGCTTCAGTTTTTTTGTGATTTGGGTTCTTTTGTGGATGCCTTTTGTTGATTATTGTGTATTTTGTTCATGATTCTACTCTTGGGTTTTAATGCTGTTTGTTGAAAATTGTGCAATTTAAAGGGTTTTTTTTTGGGATTATTCTGGTTCGTTATAGTGCGTCATAGGCATGATTCTAGATGTGGGGTATGTGAATAACGTTTAGCTACTATATTTTTCTATTAATAATGTTCTTTGATAGCTTCTGCTTTGTGAGATTTTGGGTTGGTTTTGAAGATTTTTGTTTTATTATATGTGCAATTTCGTAAGGATTTTATTTGGGGAATTTATTTTTTTGGTGGTTTTTCTCCAATATTTGTGCAATTTAGATTTGTGAGATTTAGGGTTTTCGGATTATCATAATGGTTATTGTGCATTTTAGGCATGATTCTATATCCGTGGTTTGTTCTTAATGGATACTAATAATGGTTTATCAATTTTTGGTATAATAATGGTTTATTAATGTAATTACTAACTACTAGAAATTTGTTTTGGAAATAGTTCCATACTTGAGTGATGTAGATGTTTTTGGGATGGATTTTGTTAATTACTGCGATTTGGTCATGATTCTATATCTAGATTTTTTAATTTGATTTCTTGAATGTTATGAAACTTCAATTAGTGAGGTTTGTAGGGTTTCTGAATTATTCTTTTTGATAATCCTGCAATTTAGGCATGATTCTGGTTTTACTTATGGGTGTTAAATACTACTAGTAATTAACTGATACATTTCCTGATAATATTATTTTTCTTGTTGTAGGTCCAAGGTTGAGTCTGAGTTGTCGACCGTGTGTGCCGGGATCTTGAAACTGCTCGACTCAAGCCTCATACCCTCAGCCTCGAGTAGCGAGTCGAAGGTGTTTTATTTGAAGATGAAGGGGGATTATCATAGGTACTTGGCGGAGTTTTTGGTTGGGGAGGAGAGGAAGGAGGCTGCTGAGGATACAATGAATGCTTACAAAGCGGCTCAGGTAAATTCGGATTTGTCAGATATGTTAGGTTTTTTCTGTTGATTCTTGTTGTGTATTGTGCAAGTTGGAAATGATTCTACGTCTAGGTTTTTCAATGCGGTGTTTTTTGTTTTGTATGCAGTTTAGTATTGAGTTTTCGGCATGATTCTTTCTCTAGGATACAATGAATGCTCACAAGCCTACTCAGGTTGTTCTTGATTTGCGAGAGTTCTTAATGTATTCAAGCCTCTGTCAAAATGAATATTGTAAAGAAAATCATAAGTCGAACATTGTGAAAAGGAAAACTCTGAAGGGAGGATAATCGAGATAGATCTATCTAGTTGTATCATATAATGCATCAAGTACACGTTGGTACAAGTCGGTGAAGTCAATAATTTAGTTATATATAGTTGTCATGCCTTGAATTTTCACGGGTTTGCTCGAGACAAACTGCGTTGTACACCTGGTGCAATACAATTTAAGGAAATGTACCAATATTATTTTCCTTGGATACATTGTATTAATTTTGCTTTATTGCTGTTTTCATTGAAGGATATTGCACTGGCTGATCTGGCTCCAACACATCCCATAAGGCTTGGGCTAGCACTCAATTACTCTGTCTTCTATTATGAGATTCTGAATTCATCTGATAAAGCTTGTAGCATGGCAAAACAGGTATTTTACATTTTGAATTTCAATTTCTTAGTTCTTTTTATTTGTTTCAGATGATGTCTTTTTGTGCCCCCCTTGAATTACTGGCTTTATGATATAGTAATAAGGTACATGTCTTTTTAGGTAGAAGGGGATTAGTCAAGGATTTTGCTGGAAGATGCTTTTCATATTTCCATGAGTAATGGAGATCTAATTGCTACACGGAGTTTGCTTATTATGCCTTTTAGCAGATGAAACAGTTGAAGGGATTTATGGAAATTGTTGTTTTGTAAATTGAAAGAACTGTATGCAAAAATGATAATTTTACCAAAGCATCTCCCTTTTCCAGCTTGTCAAGGAGGTGCGTATAAGTTTTCACATAAAAGAATGAGAAAATTTGTATTTGCTACTACATATTTAGGGTTTGGCTAGAAGTCAAGAGCCTAGTTAGTAAATTTGCAAACTTTTGCCATTTAATACCTGTGTGTACGTATATGGATGGCCCAATACATTAAGTTCCGGCATTGCAGGATCTTAAAGGGTTTGATGTACACAACCGTACCCCTGTTTCAGAGAGGTGGTTATGATTGAACAAAATTTCCATTTTCCGAATCGATTTGGAACCTAATGAAATATACGTGTGTTTTTTAATATCCCGTTTAATACACGTATGGTTTATGTTTTGTTTAGCCATTTTTTCATTTTAAATTTTGGAAAACATATTTGAAAATAAGAATAATATATTATTAGGAAATATGTATTATTAATTTTATATATTATACCGAATATGTGAAGCATATTTTCACACCGAAAATTGTATTAAATTTGTCCGTGTCATTAAACGTTTTTTGCCGGCTTCTGATGGCTTGATATGTCGCCACTGGAGACATCATTATCTTATTTGTGTCAACGATAGTGCTGTAGGGCTTATGCACATGAGCAGTCACTTGTGCCCTCTGATGGAATCCTAAAAGGGAAGATCATTTGAAAAGTACCTTTGTGAGAAAAGCATGATGAATATTTAAATCGTTGAATACATCTCAATTATTTATTTGTTCAAAAATTTCCTGAGAATTTTTGAAAAAGTAAGAGTTGGTGTATTGCATTGGTACAATCTGCAAAAGGCTTGCCTTTGTTCTGTTACTCCTGTGGTTTGTTGATTTGTGATCCTGTTTGATGCTTGGCCATGTTCTTTTTACTTTCTTGAGTTTATGTCTTGATGGTGCGTGGTCTGTTATGTTAGGTCTTACTCTTTAGGCTTGTGGCTAGAGGTGCATTTCATTTTCGGAGCCCTAAGCTACAAATACTATAATGCAAGTTGGTGATTAACTAGATAGAGAAGTTAAGTGAGAGCAATAAGCACGCCACCTAATTGAATGGGGAAAGAAGTACACAAAATTATTATAGACACTAGGATTTGCTTGTGATCTATGTAATACAGATGAACAGACACTAGGATTTGCTTGTGATCCATGTAATATGGTTGAACAGACAAGTGCATGATGTACTTTCACATGCTAATGTAGAGGAGGGTTCGGACTTGATATGATGCCACAGAGGTATCTAGATAGGTAATTATGATGTGGAAGCTTAGAAATTGTAGCAGTTAATCTGTTCACTTACTGAAGCACAGAAGGGTTAAGAGGTATTTGAAGTTGTTGCTGTCAGCCGGCTTTTCTTGCAATAAGCTGAAAGGCTGTAAGTTGGGAAATATATCTGTTTTCAAACCTATTGCTGTTGGGTTGTCTAAAATACTTTCTTCTTTTAAATTATCATGATTTCTAGTCTTTTTGTTTTGCATAAACTACCATATTATGGGTGGCAAAATAAGCCTAGTTGCTCTCAGCTTTTGAAGAGACAAACATAACTAGCTTTTATCCAACTTAAAAGAAATTAGTTTGTTATAGCTTGTAAGTTGCACTTGAACTTAGTAATTCATGCATGAGTAGTATATAGAAGAAAATGTTCTTTGGAGAGTATCATATTCTGCCTCTACAACACTCTACCATAGACGAAAGTGGAGGCTTGTTATATGCAATTGTTCTTTTTAGGATTATGTACTAATTTTGCATTACAGGCTTTTGAGGAAGCAATTGCTGAACTGGACACTCTTGGCGAGGAATCATACAAGGACAGCACTCTTATTATGCAACTGCTAAGGGATAATCTGACACTGTGGACTTCCGACATGCAGGTTAGTGCCTCTCTCTCTCTCTCACAAGCAGACAGTGACAGAACGCGGGTATTTTTATACGCTCCTGAGTTGGACATTAGAAATTACGCAGATCAGTTGAATTGAAAATCACGAGAATCTGCGACTTTGACATCAAATTCGTCATTTGGAGTGATATTAAATAAGATTAGATTGTCACTCCAATATGTATTGTGTTCTCAGGAAACATTTAGAAGGAGAAACAAAATCAGTTGGGAAGCTTCATTTCTTGTTTCAATACAGGCTCGTTTGGAAATACAATTTTGATTAACTTGCTGGTCTTGAAAAGTTTATTGCTGAAATTGTTGGTTTTGTAACATGTGAACTTGTATTACATAGGACAGATAAAATTGAGGTCAAGATTGCCAGAGTTACATATACTTGTTGCTTAGTTTTGTAATGGCAAGCTAATCAGGAGTTCAATTCAAACGAACTTTTGCGTTCATGCAGGACCAGACTGAAGAGTCCTAGTGATGATCTTGAGGCTGATGAGTGGTGGTTGTGTTCTCTGGGAGGTGGGCTTCTAATGTCATATGTTAGCGGAGACTGATTTGTGTACGATTGGAAATGGTTGTCGAACATTTGAAACTGTGTTTTATACCCTTGGAAGTATACTTGGTTTTTGAAAATATTTATGTGGATCGAATTGTTTGCTGGAATTGATAGTTTTTTTTTATCTGTTTCATCCTTGCATTCATTCGCTCCTTGATATTTTTCAAATATTTTTTCCTTGAAAGATGAATGGTTAGAACATAGAACGAACGGAAATTGTTACTATTTTGCATGGGAAAAGGAATAATGGTTCTAATCTGTTGCGCATTGTCAGGGTGGTGATCAATCCTTATTAATTTCATAGATCTAATCTGCCCAATAATGTTCCTCAAAGACATATTTCACTGTCTAAGAACTATTTGGTAAAATTTTAAAAGGCTCAGCAGTGCGAATTGTGCCAATTCCAATTT
>MKEJ01025410.1:0-18573 GCA_001753735.1 Embelia ribes
CAATGTTCACACGAGACTCAAACATAATCACGAACACTACAAATACAACACCACGCCAAATAAATACATATTAATAATATTATATCGGACTATATAATATTATTAAAATGCAAAAATTTCACCCGAAAGATTTGGGATATTACACTAAGGATTCAGATAAGTATAACTGCATTATCAGACCTTGCCCTGATATTTTCTTGCTCTCATGATACTCCATTGCATTTAAAAACCCCTTTCCTTCCTGAATACCCTTCAATGAAATGCTTTTACCATCTTTCTTAAATGTCATGGATAAGTTTTGGAAATCACATTGAATTATTCCCAAATTTTTCAGCCAATCCCAAAACCATATCATACCCTACCAAGGGTAGTAACAAACAGTCTATTTTAAAAGTATGAACTTGAATGCTGACAGTGGCATCATCACTTATCCCTGAAGTTTCTATAAATTCTCCATTTGCTACTCTCACCTTAATGCTCTCCTGTTTATTTACAGGTAACTGTAGTTGTTGTGCCCATTTTGGGTCAATGAAATTGTGAGTATTGCCTGTGTCAACCAAGATGCCTATCTTCTGCCCTTTCAATCTTCCCAAAAACCTCAATGAGGCTGCATTAGTTCCCTCTATAATAGCCTGGAAGGTAATTTCTGAATTCTCAACTTGATCTATCAACCCTTCATCTGCTTCATTTCCATCTGTCAGTTCTATTTCCTCATCTTGATTTAGTGGCAACATTAGAAAAAAAAATTTGGATTTTTACACACATGATTTCTATTCCACTTTTCATCACAATGATAACATAACCCATTTTTCCTCCTCTCTTCTGATTCTTGTGAGGATATTCTTTTGATGGGAGGTAAAATAGGATTTGTGTTGATCCTTTATGATTTATGGAAGTTTGAATAAGTGGGTTGGGTAGGTTTACTTATATTGGTTGAAAGTGTTCAGTGATGAATTTTTAACGAGGAGCAAATTCTATTCCTGGAATTTTGCTTGAGGACAAGCAATGGCTATGGATTTTGGGAAGAACATCTTGACGGTAATGCCAATAAGTTAACTTATGTTCTTCTGATAAGCTTTTGACCCTATTTGAGAGAATCTCAAATGTACTCTTTATATTCCTTAACTGATGAGGTTTGTTTAAACGTAATCAATTGATCCAAGGGATCATCATATAACTCCTCACTAAACCTATTCATAAGATCCTCAATAAACTGCTCCCAAGTTGTAATTAAATTTGATTGCACTTGTTCTTGGTACCAAACTAAGGGTTGTCCTTCAAAATGCAAAGATGCAACAGTTTCTGTGTTCTTTCATGCATGTTCTTATCTCTCTGTGTTCTTTCATAACTTGGGTTCTGATTTACCTCAGTTTCTGAGATACTATTTCCTTTCGATGCAGACATCAATTGCACTTGATGAGATAGTTGTCGAACCTGTTGCTCAAAAATTCTGCTCCTCTCCTCATATATCATATTTTGCTCATCCATTGTCTTCATTTGTTGTTGTAATATGTCCATCTTTTGGTTGATGTTTGCGATGATTTGGTCATCTGGTATGGTGTTGTTAGATTGGGATCTGGTTCCAGTCATGTTGAGATTGATGCTGTGATACCAGAATTGTAATGTTCTTCTATTCAAGGATTTTTTAGAGAAACTATAAAGGAATTTTCAATAGGAATTAACTAAGATTTAATACAAAAGGTTTTTTTATTAACTGGAAATTGCACAGTTAGATTCAAGATTGCCAATCTCCTAGTCTCACAAGAGGCTAAATTTTACACACTTAAAAAGAACACCTCTTCAACATAAATTATTCCTACTTATACTCAAATCTAATTAACTGGAATTTAAGAACAGTTTTAATCAGTTTTACAATACATTAATCCTAATCATTGTTCTGTAACTGATCACGCGGTTATATGGTATCCACGTGGCGTAAGGAACGAGTGGCTCGTAAAGCAGCAATGGTGTGGCCCTCATAGTGAGCCGTCCACCTGTGTGGCAATTGAAAGGCTTGGATTCACCCCTTCCTCACAAGTATGGAACTCTACGTTCGATCTCAATCAAATCCACTACAGTCAACTCTACTTCTCCTTTGTTCTTCCCCCTCCCTCTCTCTCTTCGTCTCCCTGTTGCTTTGGGTTATCAATTAGGTTTAGGGTTTTCATACCAGTATTGTCATAGTGAGCCATCAATGCACGAAAGTGATTTGCGAATTTCTCTAATAGCTCCCTCTTTAAATTCAGATGGAAAAAAAAAATCTAACAAGATGATATTTAAAAGTTGAATATTACTGCACAGAAAGATATATATGGTCATAAACCCATAAATGGTTGACCCAAAAAAAGGTCGTAGTCCCATTCATTCATGGATAGAGAGTAACAAAAAATGTTACGAACCAGAAGAGTGATCAGAAAACATCTTGAGGTTATTGAGTAAAATGAAGAATAGAAGATGTTATATGTTAAGAATGGGACCAGAGACAAAATCAAAGTCATTTCAATGTTTGACCAAAATAATAAATTCAAATCACTTGCACAACCAATATTATCATGTTGGGAAAATCCAAAAGAATAAGAAAAATCAATGATGAGACACCTTAAAATTAATCTGCTATGTTGTATAGAGAGTTCATATGTTTTCCAAAGATACGTCAAAGAATACGATGTGCAGGCGAATGAAAAAATCACTGCAATAAGCTTACAAAAAATTCACTTCAAGCATATGTTTCCACCTTATTAATTTTGAAAGTGAAAAAATGGATAAAATGCATTTTGCTCAAATAAATAGTCTTAGAAACAATAGCCTGAAAAATTTGAACCTAGCAATATATCAAGTGAACTAAGAGAGCTAGGCTTTATAACTAAAATGTGGGAACCTACATCAATATTAGTGCTAATTGAATTGCAAAGATAAACCTTGACATAACAACAGTAATATTCATGTAGCACTTTATTATATGTTTCCTTAAAATATAAGAAAGTTAAAGAAATTATTAGCCCCTTCATTGCATAAATACTCTATCTTCGAACAAAAGAAGAGCATAATTGTTTCACACTTCTACTGAAAATTTATGGCATTGTTCTTTGTAGCCAATGTTGAATATTCATTTATTATAATTACTTCAACACATTTTCATTCCATAGTCCAAATCTTAATTGCCTTGCACATCACACAGCTAATGGAAGTCTTTGACACTAGTCCTTCTAACAAATCTTCAATAATTGATTTACTTAAACTTCTACATCAAATTTTAAGTTCAAAGGTCAACTCCTAAACCTCCGGTTGGAGCAAATATTTCTCTTGTGAAATGTGATAGACAAGAAAATGTTGTTCTATCCTTGAATTTTTGTGAAGAGATTATTTTTTATCATCACATTTTCTAACAACAAATCCTTACACCAAGTGACATGTCCTAGCAAAATCCTGGAAAAGCTCAAGACCAATTCATCCCACACAAATGTCAAAGGCATAAAATAGGGCATCATATGTCCACAAATCGTCGACCACAAAGACAATGGCAATATTCATTTTGCATGACCACATTGATTCCCACTAACTAGTTTCATGACTCTCATGTTTGTTTTGTTTTATGCTATAGACTATCTGTAATATGCTCGGGAGAAGTAAAATAAATCCCAGAAGAGGGGTGAACGTGAGACTAACTAGTCAGGAGTTGAAACTCCGTCCTATAGGGAACTACATCCTCAAAGGTTATTAAAGGCAAAATTTAGTATGAGATTGACAATTCATGGACAGACATTAAGGCCCAACAATTAGTCTGGCGAAAGAAACATACTGTTCTTGCTTTTTATATCATAAGAGTAGAAATTTTGCTTTGCTATGGGGGAAAAAAATCTATTTAGTATCTATTCTTAGTGATTCTTTTGTACAGTTAAAGGTGAAATAAGATAAATTCTTATTACTAATCTTGTTTTCTTATAAGCACTCTTCGAAACTAGGCCTAGAGAGCTCAATAATTGGAGAAGAAGAAACCATAAAAGTTTAGCATGAAGAAAACAACATCCACTTAGCTTTCCATTATATTGAAAAGATTATTGTATGCTTTTCTTTAAAAACTTTCAATAGTGGGAAAGTAGAATTACTTTTGTATTATTAAGAAAAAAATTGTCTTGATTTAGTTGGTGGTCTGGGCATTCCAACATGGTTACAGTCAGCACTCACCACCATTCTCCACCCAAGCACACAGGTAAGATCATACAAGGAATAAGGGGTCTACAGAATATTGGTAACAAAGTTTTACTCACAAAATATAATTTAATAATTCCATGAAACAATAATCCAGATTAACAAAACAAGTTAAGAACAAGAGAAAAGATGTGATAACTATATTAACTGTTCATAAGGAGTCCTCCTATCAATAAAATAGTCCAAATTTTGATTCCAAATTTTTGGAAGATGGAAAAGTAGCATAGAGTGCTAGGGAGAGAATGATATACCAATTTTTAATTGTACAAAACAAATCATGGCGAATCCTGATTTTGCATTAAATAGAGAAAATAACTTACCTTGTTACGACTTCACCCCAGTGGAGACCCCACCGTGGTATGCGGCTCTAAGTCAACCAAAGTCTGTGTGGTGCTAGTGGTTCACAGATTTAATGGGTGATCAGCCTCAGAATGTTCATTCTTGTCCACAAGCTCTCCTGGGCAGGTACTTCCGCTGCTTAAGTAAGAAGGTATTCCCAAAACACGGAAACGAAGGTATTCCTATAAGGTTGCATTACTCCAAAAAAATAGAAACATCAGACGGTTTGCAAAAATGATAAATAATCATATTACTGTGACTTGATGATCAACCGCTTTACTCAATCGTCAATCTATTATATCCTGAGTAGGGTGTCCTCCAATAGTCTTTTTCAAAAGACAAATTAAATGGACCATAATTTAGTAAATTAGAATCCACTGCATCATTGTATCATTTTTCCATTTTGTTTTTACTCTAAATAGATGAAATTTGTGATCCAAATCGCACATATGTATTGAATTCATTGAAGATATAAATCATCGAAATGAAAGGTGTTACGTATGTAGGACAAATTTCTTTCTTTTTCTGGCGAAGAAACTCGGTAACAAGTAAATAGTATGACATCCAGAGCATAGTTTTAACAAACAGGAAAAAAAAAAGGATATTACATAGAGAAAACTAAATCTTACTCAAGCAAAAAGGAAAAAGAAAAAAAAAAGTAGGTTCTTATCATGCATCCTATTATGGTTGCAGGTTGAGTATTTCCCAATAAAAATAAATTTCAAATCGAGTTTAAGTAAAAATGTTTGCATGGTCTAGGTTTAGAAAAAATGTATTAAGTTTTAATTAACTCAAACCTAATAAAGAAGGTTCTTAGATAAGTGATCTGTTGGTACTCCAAAAATCAATAGGTATTTAACTCGAGAGCAGTAGATTTTCACCACATGAATTGATGTAGTTCATAATGTATTCACTAAAATTATGATATTCTTAACAAGTATAACTAGTCCTTTAAAAAAAGAAAAAATGATTTGGTGCAGCATTTAATTGCCAAAACCATAACAAGATCCATGATTGAAGTGTCACTGTAAAGCTATTAGATAACTAAATAGTAAAAGTTAAGATTTTGAATCTTGAAACAAATAACCAATACATGGAGGAGTACGATATAGGTTTCTCATTATTAATGCCATGATTTTTAACTTTAAAATCACTTAGCATGATTCCTTTAATTTCTTTATTCATTGCATAAAATTATATGGACTACGTCTTTCAAGGTTCTATCTATTTTGATAAATTCAACCCAAACTACTAAATTTTACAAACGAACGGAAGCTAATCATTTTAGCCAATTTAATTATACACACTGAAAATTATAGGACTATAGACACGAAAAATGAAGGAAAAAAAAAGTAAAGACATTTGATGCGGCAAGGGAAAAAAAAAAACTAATCTACAATTTGATTGGTTTGAAGGGAAAGGGACTGATTAGTTATCGAGATGGGAGAGGAAATGCGTGATAACTGTAGATGTTTCATAGGGGATAATTTAACTTGATAATTTAATTAGGACAATTGGATCTTAGTATTTTCTTCCCTTCCCTCCTCCCTCCCAAATCTTCCATCCAATCGAGCCATAATTAAGGTTAATTTTATGAACATGACGATCCCAACATATACATTTAAGGAGAAATTAAGATCTGTAAATCATTAGGTTTATTGCATAACATGCAATTATTAAAAAAAAACAAAAGAGTAGAGGTTAAAAAATAAACATTTTAATCTCCTTTATGTTGTACATGTCATTATATTTTTTCTACGAAGATAGCCAAAATCACAACACGGATGCACAAAGCCACAAACATAAACAAAGAGTCAGTAGATGAATACACAGAAACCTGGTCTTCATCTTACCCGGTGACGTATTGCCCAACTAAATTGCCGATAATTGCTTCTTATTATCCATCATCATTTATCTGTTAAAAGAAGAAAGAAAAGATATCCTTGCCCGAGAAAATTAGTATCATTTCATGTATAAAATTCTTTAATCAAATACTAAATCATATTATTGTATAATTTCTTCCAAGAGATCAAAATCCTCAAAAGAGCCAATCAATAGCTATAGTAACTAGTAGCAGGTCTTTAGTTTAATCTAAAAACATGGGAAAAAATTTCGTCCGAGATGAAAAAGGGATGAGATTTTTTACCACGAATGTCAAAGAAATTATTATGCGGTTGGCGAAAATGTATTTTCAGGGTGCTAAGGCCACAATTAAAGTTTTTCTAGAATTCAAACGTGTGAAATTTCATGGATCTTTAAAATTATGGGAATGTTATATTGCTAACAAACTTTAGGCCGGGAACGGAAAGGATATATAGAGAAAATATGTAACCAATTAAGTAATTAACAAAAACTATCACTGCATGCGCAAGAATAAATTAAAGGAACGGTAGATGATAAGAGCAAGAAGCTGAAAAGAAAATAGAGAGAGAGAGAGAGAGAGAGAGAGGCTCAATTATGTGGAGGACCATCCTAATAATACTACAAAGAGCAACCAATGATTCAGTTTTTCCGTTAATTAAGCACAGTGATTAGGGTTACAATCCTTAAAAGTCACGCCTCAAGGCCCACTTAATATAATACTACTATACAAACAGAAAAAAAAACAATGATATATTTTTTTTTAATAAAAAAAAAATTATTGTGTCTTTGAAATGAACGTGTCTTGTGTGTTTGACTCCATTCCGGAGCTCCTCAACTATCCCCTTACAAAATTAAGAAAGGGAGACAAAGAATGACAAAATTAAAGAAATAAACAGGGAGAAAGATTATGAAAAATAAAAAATAATAATTTTCTGGAACTGGAAAATGACAGAAAGAGAAGTGAGCACACAAGTGCAATGGTAGATATATGTGTAAACCTCTCCTCTTCTCCTCAGTTGATATATATATATACCAATTTGCCTCTGTATGCTCACTCTCTTCTGTCACTTTTCTAATGTCCTACAAAATTAAAATGATATTAAAAATAAGGGAAATAAAAATGAAAAACCAACTTTAATCAATTTTCCTTTGCCAAAACGGAAACAGATCAGAAAAACAGTACAAACAATAGAAAGGAAAAAATAAAAGGACAATGATGAGGTGAAATTTTTTTCCCCTTTGCATTTACCAAAAATAGAAACAAAACAGTAAAACAAGTACAAGGGTCAGATCTGAGACCATTTCAAGTACAGAGATCAAATCTGCCACCAATTAGGGCTTCCATGGACCATAGAGGGAAAATGTGCATAAAATAAAATAAAAAAATAAATTTAATTTTCCTATCTCTCACTAGTCATGCTTTACTCAGTACTTATCTTCATGCAGCGGAAATACAGGTGTCGGTGACACGTGTGCTGCTCTCTCTGTCCCTCTCTCTTACAGAAACTGTTTGATTCGTTCTGAGAGAGAGAGAGAGAGAGAGAGAGAGAGAGAGGGGCTGTGTTTGGTGTGAATGAAATGAATGCGAAGAGACGCGTGATCCTTCTGACGTCTTATCTCAACATTAGCAGATGAGTGCTCGGAACTGTTCGGGTCACTGGTCGTACGTGGCATGATGTGACTGGTTCGTTACACCATATGGCTTTCACAGATTTTTTAACAAGGTTTTAAGGGCATTCCCACCAATTTCTCTAAACACTTAGTTACTTTCTAAATTTCATCCACTACCTTATAATAGAGTCCAAATTTAAAAATCATACCTATCAGTGTATCTATCTAAAAAATTATAATAATTAAAATAATATAAATTTTACTTTTTAATACATATTGACCAATACATACATACACATGATATGTACATACACCTCCCTCTCCAATATTTTCTCCCTCTAACACCAACACCAAACAAACTCCATTCTCTCTCTCTTCAACTACCAACCCATACATATAAATACACATGAGAATTAAGAATAATTTTTCTAATTTCTTCTTCCAGTAAAATCAGAGATTAAAAGTAGGAACGAAATTGTCGATCTTGAAAGTTGCACGGCGCTAGATATGCAGTGACATAGCTAGATTGATATGCTAATCAACAAATTTTTTCATATAATAATAATTTAAAAATATTATATCAATAAGGGATAATGAACATTTGGCTGTCTTGATCAAGAGACTCAACTGTAGCTAATTCACTATTTTAGAGGAATTCAACAACATATAGTTGCATTGGTGTGATGTTATTTTGATGCTCAATCTCTAATATAGAAATAGAAACTCTGTTTTGGAGCACTGGTGGGAATGCCCTAAATAACGCCTCTAACGTGGTCGTGATACTGTTTTGGGATCAATGTTTGAAGACCGGATCGTTCATCGAATCGAAAAAGTAAATGGGCCATGAATTATCGGTTCAATCGGTAGGTCAATCAGAAATAGACTAGAGTCAAATCATTATGTCATATATATTAATAAATAACCAAATAGCATCCAATATACTCACGTATACAATTACAAATTCATATATCAATAATTTATTAGAATAAGTATCATCAGATAAAATATTAACAAAAAGTACAAATAGGTTCAATTTTAAGCATAAAAATAATATAGTGACAAGTATTCATAGGTTAAAGTCAGGGTTTTATGTAACTATTTTAGGAGTCGCTAAAACCGTTACGGCCGTTAAGGAGGCGAGAACGAAATTTGCAACCGTAATGACCGTTATATCCGTTATACCGGCCGTTATGGTACCATATCAGCCGTTACGGTTATTACGGTCTATTACGGCCATTAGAAAATTCAAATAAAATTAAAAAATATAAATAATAATATTTGGGGAATTAGATACAGAAAATTTATCATAACAATATGAAAATGATTATCAAATGATTCATAAGAGGGCAAAAAAGAAGTAAGTGGCAAAAAAGTGAGTAATTCTGTGAGTAGAAGTGAGTGTTCTAAATCTAAAGCCAAATTTCTGCAAAAGTATTAAGAAATGTATATTTAAAACATTAAAGCATTAAAAAATATAATTTATTTTTTTTATAGATTATTAATAAATTTTAACATGAAAGTCATAAAAAATATATGAAACTATTAAGAATGTAATTTATTATATAAATAGTGAGAGATTTTGAAGTTTAGTTGAGTCAAACGAAATTGAAAAATATTTGCAGCTCCGTCTTTCACAACCATTATGCTAGGCCGTTACACCTTGAAACCATTACACCGCCATCATTACCGTTATAACAACCGCTACCATTATTTAAAATTTTGGATTAATTACACTAAAAGTATATTTTGAGTACATACATTTTATTTGAGAGAGAAAATTAAGAGATATTTGATTGAATATTGAATAGAATATTAGGTGTTTTATTTTTTTGGTTATAATGTGCGGCTGAATATTGGGTTTGGGATATGAATGTGTGGATGATTTTGTTTGTATATTGGATTTATTATTATTATTTTTTATTTTTATTTTTGTGAACAAGTAGGTTGAGCATAACCTCGTACTTTGTCTCAAAATCCGGCGGTTGAACCGTAGGGTCCACCAACAATTTCAAATTATACCAGTTTTTTTTAAACGGGTAACTGATGTATTATGGACTGGAACCTGCACCGAGTCCCGGTTCAACCGGTCAATCTGACTAGGTTTTAAAACATTGTTTGGAATCATAACTAGCAAAAATTGGAGCCATCATTTTTTTTTAATTTTTGTAAAATTAATTTTGATGTTTTTCCCCTTAATGGTGGTAATGGGTCAATAAGGTAGACCATAACAGCTAATGTATAATAATTTTGGCTACTACGAACAAGAAATTTATCCTTTCAGTTATATTTAGCCCATAATGCGATGGCAATCAAAATCGATATGTAACGATGTTATGTAACAATGGCGGTCTATTTTTAAAACTTTGCTTAGAACAATTCGATTGAATGATGGAATTATAATTTCTAGATAGTGGATCTTGTTCTACTTATATACGTATAGGTAGTTGGTATATATTTTGAGAAAAACACAATAATAAAAGTAGTATAAAACATTTAAACTTTACTAGCAGACTTTTACGTGTTTTGCACGTAGATTTATAAAATTTTTATTTAATAAAAATATTATATACCAATATAAGAGTAAAAACTAAAATCTTATTTTGGATATTTATTTATTAAAAATAAAAAGATTATAATTATTACGAATGAGATACAAAAGTAACATAAATAATTAACTGTAAAATAAATTACTATACATATTTTTACTATCTTTTGACACTTTTCATTGATTAAACAAAAAATAAAAATAAAAATATTACTTGTATTATATTGTGCATATAAAAGACATCGCTAATTTCTTATTTTCTATCATATAAGAAAATTCTTTATTTTAGATATATATTTCAAGGCACACTTTATTATAAATAAAATTTTAATATTTAATTAAAATATACTTGAATCAACTATCATATGTATTTACATAAATTATACTACAATGCAAACTTTTTGATGTACATGCGAATGACAAGATTGTGTATGTCGTTAAATAAGGCAAATTTTGTATAATAAACAATTTTTAAATATATACTACAAGGTAAACTTTTTGAATTATGTATGTATATACATTTTTATGAAACAACATAAGCCTCGTGTGTAAAAATCAATTAAAGTCATGTAATGTGTGTCCTTTTGATTGGGTTGGACCATAACAATATTTTTGTTTTTATTTGAAAAATGTGATAACAATTAATTTAGGTAAATTAATTTAATAACTATCAAAATCTCTTCAAATATAATATATCTTTTAAAAAATCCTTCGTATTATTATAATCTATTTAAATCTATTTTTTATTTGATAATTATCTATTTAGATATCTAAAGTTATAGTATTATCTTTTAATAAAAATGCGTAAATTAAAATTAATTAAATTATAATTTTAAACATTATAATTTTTGTTACAAAGCTAAAAACTATAAGATGAAGGAATAAAAATATACGAAACACTTTGAATGTTTCCTACTTTTTAAAAAGTAAGATTAGCATGTGGTTGGGTACACATCAATTAATTATTAAATAGGATATGCGAAGTGTTACTTAAACAATAAAATAATATTTACTCGGTCCATAAATAATATTTCCAATATTTTAGAAAAATTGAACAATTAAACTTAACACAATTTTAAATAATTTCAAATTTTAAATTTTGAATTCAAGAAGAAAAACCAAATTTATCTCTTGACTTGACTTTATCCTCAATAATTATGAAGAAAAATAGTGGTAATATATTTAATTTTGTAATGATTATATGCCATAAAATGAAAATATCCAATTATTTGTGAGCGATCCAATTCAAAAATTGTAGCAACACTTATTTGTGGATAGAGGGAAGAACATAATTTGACATGGCACATTGTTTTCAACATAGATTTTCAAATTTTGAGTTAAACGAAAATGACCAATTGTACCCTTAACAATTTGTCATATTATTGCCTGTATTAGTTATAAGGGACATCAATAGTAATTTAGTGAACCCACCAATAACAGGACATCTCAATACACTATGTGCAATTTTTTATTTTTTTTATTTTTGAAAAGGAACTTAATTTGCACTTAGTAGCAAAAAATAAATCTTCAACCACCTTCAACACGGGTAGGATGACACCATAATAACAGAGGAGGGTAGTTACAGAGAGGGCAGATGTATTATCTGCTACCCCATGCATATAATCTTAATCAATTAGTATCAGAGAAAGATTAGCCCCATTCAAATTCTCTTTACCATTCCTTCCCATTTTGTGAAAATATAAATCAGGTGCACAATCAAACTGGGCACATTTTCGATCCTTTCACGTGTACCTGGTTCGCTAATTTGTTGTCAGAAAGTATTACAGCAGTTACATCACCCCTGCCACCGGAGTTAGCGTGCCACTTCCTGTCTGTGGTAACTAAACATAATTTAAATTGAGAAGTATATGCTGAATCCTAACTTCTAGATGTAGAGTAAGTTTTATAGCCATTTTGCATATCCATTTTGATCACAAAAAAAATGACAAAATGCATCACAAGGCAATAAAGTCTCTTGCCATTTCTTTTTCACTACGACAAAATCCTTAAACAAAGAGCGGTAATGCACACATAATTAGCAAAAATTAAGAGATCGAAAAGTCTACAGTTAATCAGACAGGAAGTAGCTCAAAATTATTTGCAGAAAATGTAGATGACCATTTTTTAGTTTCTTAGGTCTATAAATTTACAGACTATAAAACATGTAATTACTTTTGAAGTGCCAATTGTCTCTTGCAGTTCCAATTTTCTTTGACTCTTAACCGTCTTTATTCTGCATCAAGGACCAGCAGACTTCTATGCCCGTATAAGAGAAATGCTGCCTAAAAGAAAGCAATGTACAATACGAAGAACAATCACTTTGAAAAAGAAAAAAGAAAAGGGCAAAAAGTCTGAAGGCAAAAGGAGAAAAATTGTCATTTTAAAATATTAAAAGGAAAAAATAAATGAAATGCATGATCATAAGAACCACCATTAAATTAATCGTAAGAAATCGGTCTAGATTCTGGAACAAAGAGATTAAAGTTAGTGTGAACATGCATAGATCTGAGCTGATGAAAGTTTATATAGTACAAAACACACAAATATGACCTAAAACACGTACTCGCAGAGCCGGTAAAAAACCCATGGCAGTTGGAAAACTAGACACATCAACTCTTTTTAAGTTGAACCTGTAAATTCTCCAAAGGGTATTTGTATGTTGGTAAAGGCACCAGGGCAACGACCGCGAACAAAATGCTTCCCAAGAGATCTATCCACAATTCCCAGAATCCCAACCCACTTCCTAGCAAGTATCACTGGAACAAATTCATGAAAGATCATGAAGAGAAATGCTAAAGACATTTCTTTTGACCACTGGGGCACAATTCATTAACCAATACTTCAAAAGAAAACACCCATTTGCTTATGGTAGACAAAAGGTTTGACAGTGAAAAATCAACAAAAGTCATCCATGTTCTGGAAAAAATAGAAACCAGAATGGCATCGACCTTGAAATTCTTTGAACTAACAGTTGTCTTAGATAACCAACTTATATTCCACCTTGAGTTCTTGGAGGAAGAAACAAACTTCAAGCGTCAAATATTTTAAAACTATAAAGAGAAACTAAGAAAATATAAAATCCTATAGTCCCATTTCTTCAATCCAGCAGTCATTCTCAACAACAAAGAGCAACCAAATCCAGCATCTTGACACATCAACTTCTTTATCTAATCAGTTAAGAGAAAACTATGATATAATTGGACCTCCTCATGTTATCTAGCTTGGGAAACAGAGTGGAGTTTTGAATGGGGAATCTAATGGCAAGATGGGGCGGCTATGAATACATTCGGTGCCTAAAGCATATCTTAAAGCCTGAAAATTGGATAGGGTGCAAGGATCTTTTTGCACTCAATTCTTATAAATAAAAGCTGATCATATACAAGAGTGATAAACTAAGACAAAGAAAGAGAAGATTCCACTTTTGACCTCAAAACAATTAACAATCACCAGTTTCCTCTTGTCAAAAGATAACCAACATTCTCACATCAGAAGCTTTACCAGTCCTTTCCCTTCGAAGATCCTACCACAAAAATGGTAAGTCTGTCGAAAAAGGAACAGGTCATCTATTTTCACAAGCTGCTCTCCAGACCATTGAAAGATCCTTCAACGTAGCTGGTATAATCTAATCAAAACCCAAGATAGATAAAAAAGCCAACGATTCTGCATAAATGTTCATCAGTGAATTCCATTAAATTATTACCTTCCTCTTGTCCCTGCTCATAAGTAAACAGTAAGTGATTTCTCTTTCTTTTTGATTTTTTGGTAAACCCAATCATCTCGTGAAGTTTTTTTCCCCCCTCATTTTCTGGGCATAAATTTCATCTAGCATTTCTTCAGTAAAGTCACGATGAGACCTGCAAAAAAGTTAAATCTAACCCAACCCCGATCGGATCTGATACCCATTCTCCAGTAACAGAAAATGTAGGAGACATCAATTCAATCTTTTTCCCACTTTTTCACATGAAGCATCAACCACAATGACTTACAGCTTTTTGGTTAAATAAATTGTTACTTGTTAAGACTAATCCTGTGGTCTTCTAAAACAAAAGCATCACCAAGGGCAGGGCACCTACTTCTAGACTGACTACCACAATATACACCTATAGGAGCCTAGAGAAAAACAAAAGAGAAAAGCCACTTGTTTTCAACTTTACCAGATGAAACATAATTGTGAAGTATCAAGTGAATCCACCTCACAATCATGTAGATCCTCTTCAATAAAGAATACGAACTAAATAAACCTGGAAATACATAACAAATTGGAAAGTGAAAACTCAAAAACTATGTAGAAAAAACAGAATTATTTTCCATCGCAATTTAAAGTAGATGGAGGAAAGAAATTAGCTCGCACATATGTCCCCTCTCCTTTGTCCGCTATTGGGAGAGAGAACAATCCTCCAAGTGAACCAATCATCACTGATGCACTGGTACGTCAACTTAATCCTTTCTCCATCCGCATCTCCATCATTCACAAAAATCTTAATACATTTGCCATAAAGGTCTTTTAAGAGTGATCAAAACATCTTATTCTTAACCAGCAGCTAACCCTTCCTCTTCTGAAAGGCAATCACATCAACCCCAATCAAGACTCTTGGTCCAACCCACAATAAGTCTCTTTCAAATTTCCCAGTCCCATTAACTACCAAAACAATTTCTGAACATTGCATACGTAGGGAGATCAGCACAAGTGTTTACCATAAGAGAGGCACCAACATTGGACAAATATGATGTTTTTACGAGGCAAACCTTTTCTCCATTCTCTCTTGACACACCATCCCAAACTTATTTATTTGTTTAAGAGCCCACAGAGGCATTGACAAGTAATAAATATGAATAATCTTAACCATGCCTCAACTCTCCCATCAACTCAATCCCATTTAAAGTAATCTTACCCTTCCAAAGATCAATCTTAAGGAAAAGAATTGCTTGAAGCACAAAACGGCACATTGCAAGAACCCTAAATCTCTTGAAGGATTCCCCACAAACAATGTAACTGATTTTAATTGAAAATATCAGCAAAGGTAACACAGGTTCGTCATAAAATATTCCAAAGACTAGCAAATATGGAATATGACAACACACGGAAAGGTCCAAAAAGTTCATAGGTTTAACGTATATCTGTACAGGAATGCCAATATGGTGACAAAACTTTGGAGTTCCTAAATTAAACAAAAAGAGAAGTAACCATATTTCCATTCAAAATTCATCAGTATAACAGGCAAAGGTATACACCAATTCAGATCAGACTTTAGAACCTCGTTTCTTATATGATCAGACGAAGCAGAAGCAGTAGCTGCAGCTACGAGATTAGCAGCACCACTTCAATAAGTGATTAGGTCCACTGAAACAACTTTCAGTGGATAAGAAAAGGAATAAAATTTTGGGTTTAAATATCAGATAAAAGACCAAATTCAAGATGTACTAGCGCACTCAAAGATCTATAGGAGAGCAGAAAACAAGAGTTCCAAACAAATTTACGATTAGGGATTACTTATTTCCTGGGTTTCAAAGATATCATACAGAAAAAACCTACTTTTTATTGCTAATATACATGGACGGCCCAGTACACAAAAAAGAACTTTAAACTTTGGATAGAGACTAACCTTAAATAATAAAATTAAGCCTCAGCTTCCTAAAGTTTGACTAGCCTGAAGCAGAGCCTGAGGTAGATGGAGCTTGCTTACTCTCGTTTGATGAATGATTAGCACCCATTTCTGCAATATGCTGGTTAGCTGCATCTAAGTTTGAGGTGTTTGGTGAAGGGTTTGATACAGAAGCACTGCGAGTTCTATTATTGTCTCTTGTTTCAAGACGTTCCATCATCCGTGAAACAGTAGCAATTCCTGCATTAACCTCTCTCCTAACTTCAGAACGAAGATCAGCCATATTACTGTTGCGCAAGAACAACTTATCCTTCCAACCTTTAGTGCTCTTAGTAATGGTCTCTTTGTATCTGAAAGAATGTTTGAGTAATGAAAATGGAAACAAGGTAGAACCAACAATTTCATAATTAACTAAAAGACATAAATCATCTTGACGTACCTCATAGAAACTGAACTTAATCGAGATTTCAGAGACTCTGAGAACGATTGGAATTCCGAAGGTCCTGCTCTATCTTGAACACTGGGGGAAGTCTGGCAGGGAGACCTACAGGCCAACAATAACAGAAACAAAGTATAGTGCCATGTATCATTACAAAATGATTTCAAAACTACAGCTTTCTAGGAGATGACCAAGTTCAAGACAAGTCAATACTGGTTGCTAGATGAAGTCCCAAGATGAGGGGTGGAAGAAACAGTGGATCCAGATGCGGAAGCAGAACCTAGATCAGCACGCCTAGAATCTTCTTCCCCAGATACAACTGGACAAAATGATCCAGAAGCTACGGTCACAACAGAAGCTGATTCGTCCTCGCTTCCATGAGTTGGAGAAGACATTGGGGCAAGGGGAGGATCATTTTGGTGTCCTGAAAACACGAGAAAATGCGGGCGACCCTGAGCAGAAGACCTACTCCGCTGACCTTCCCTCCTAGAGATATGGCGAGACCTCCCCATAACGGCAGCAGCAGCCAAATGCTGGATAATACGCTCTTCAAGTTCAGCATTGGTTGCACTAGCTGGTAGCTGTGTTGCAAGAAAAGGCACACAAGTAGAATTATTTATGTAAATACACAGCATATATAAGAAAGTAATGGAAATTCCAAATAGCTTTAGAAAATACAAACATGCTGTAATTCAAAATCCCCAAGGGTTGGATGGTGAAAGATTGTCGTGTTTCTAGACGGATGAACTCTAAAGCTCTTTTCCCGTTCTATAGCATCAAGTAACTCTTGGCTGGAAACACATTCAAGTTAACAGCTCTTGTTAGACATGAAGCAACGGAAGCTTAATCAGGAAAGGGAACATTAACGAATAACCTGCTCGGATCCTTCAAGCTGATAGGCTGCCAACACATTGGGCACTGAGAGCTTCTCTGACACCTGTGAGACAAGATTCAAATCAGCATACTTTTTATGTATGATGATACATGGCCACTCACTAGAAGTCTCTTCCAGTAGCATTCAAAAATCAGAACAATAGGGGTCCATGGCACAAGTTAGCTATCCATATATTTAGTGCCTGTGATTAAACTGTTTCAAAGATGTTAACTATAGTGTGTGTGCTGAAGGAGGTAAAGCAACCGAGAAACAAAAAATCCAAATTGCAACTAATATTAAATAGAAGAAAGAGAGAGGGAGTGAGATAAATGGAATGTTTTGTTTTTGTAAGTAAATGTGTGATGAGAAAAAGCCTTCAACTGTGAACCATGTACAATAATCTAGCGTGGCCTGAGACAAGAGATTATACAAAGTTCATAAAAGATACAAAGTATAGGCCAGAAGGAAGATACCACGAAATAATAGGAAGCGATAATCTTCAATTTTAACCGAAAAACAGAATTTTCAATCCCCTCGAAGGCTCAAGAATTTTTCTCGTGCCAAGAGTAGGGACCAACAATTAAATTATGAGAAACGAATGGCAACAAGTATAACTGCATGAAGACCGGACTCACAGATAGAAAACTACATGCTGAAGAATGAAAATAAACAAAGTGGGTTTACCCAATTATGATCAAAGAGAGGATATTCCTACCACACTAATGGTGCTAATGCCAAGTAAAATTACTTTGTACGCCAAAAGCCACACAGGGCATAGTAAGGGACCAAGGGTTTAAATGTAAGCCACCGTCTCATTTAAAAGCTTAAACTCTTAAAGAGAGAAGCAGATTACAATTGTAGGCCTTCAACACACCCCTCACTAGTGGCTTTTTTAGAAGCCAAACAAGTGCAACAATATTTTTAAATGGTTGGCGGGGTGAGAATTGTGGACGTGTCGTCTGTCTGGTTCAATACCATAATAGCTTGTGAGCTACTATCTCATCTAGAAGCTACCTTTAACAGGAAGTGCATGACCCTTTTTTCCAAAGAAAAACAAACATTACTCCCAACTAAGGTAAATATAAGGAAG
>MKEJ01025411.1:0-19613 GCA_001753735.1 Embelia ribes
ATTGGGTGGAGTGGAGAGAGAGGGCGTGGAGCTAGAGATTACTTGGCGGAGAGATACTTATAGGCGGGAGGGCGGGAAAGGGGTGCGGGTTCTAACTAGCGAAAGTGGCAACGGTCATAAATAATAATTGCACATTTTAATAAAATTAATAGAAATTTTAAAAACTTGTATTTTAAAATTTGTTTGTATGAAAGTTTAATGACAAATTGAGTGGATTAAGATCAATTTTAAAACTTGTATTTTAAAATTTGAATGAAAGCTTAATCACAAAAATACCTCTAGATTTTTTATTTTATTTTATTAATTCAATTAAATTTAGAATAATTCATCACCTCCAAAAATAAAAAGTACTCAATTTTTTTAACACCCAAAATATAAATATGTTCAATAATTGAATATAAAAAATCCATCCCGTTAGTGTATCTAAATTTTGATTCAAGTTTCAGCTATCAATTATTAAAATGTTTCATTCCATAAAGGATTACAAGTTAAAAATTGATTTTGTATGCAAAAATCTTTTAGACAATTATATATCATATTCATCATTTCACATCTTGAAGAATTTTAATAAAATAATAATGAGATCAAAATTGATTGTGGAAAAATTTATTATTTTGACAACTTGTGTTGATGGAGTGCAATTTGAAATTTGGGATTTAGATTTGATTTTATTGAATTTTCGTTGAACTTTTTGTGAGTTTTAGATAGAGTGGAATTGGATTTTTTTGAATTTTTGTTGGAGTGAAACTGAAATTTGAGGATTTGGGTTAAATTTTATTGAATTTTCATTGTTTTTTTTTTGTGAGTTTTAGATGAAGTGGAATTGGATTTTTAATTATTTTTTATTCAATTTATGTTGAAGATATAGAAATTTTAAATATTTGTATAGGAATTTTTATTGAATTTTTTGGGAGTTTTAAATAGAGTTTTTTTATATTTTTAATATTTTTTTTGTTGAATACATAGAATTTAAAATATTATTTTAGTGGTTTTTCATGAATTTTTTGTTTAATTTTTGTTGAATATATATAATTTTTAAATATTTATATGATTTTTTGTTGAAATTTGGGATTGGGTTAAATTTTCGTTGAATTTTTTGGAAAACATAATTCTATATGATTTTTTTTGTATTTTTTTGAAATTTTGATGGAGTGGAATTGGAAATTGGGATTTGGATTTAGTTTGATTGAATTTTTGTTGAATTTTTTATGAGTTTTAAATGGAGTGAATTAAAAAAAAATTATATAGAACTATTTATTTAATTTTTTAAAAATTTTATTTATTTTAAAATTATTTAGAAATATTTTTATTTATAATACTTTTCAAAGTGTAATAATTCCAATTTAGTAATATTATCAAAGGGATATGGGTTTTCAAATTATTAATAATTTCCAACTTCTCAATAAGTTGCATATTAGTTGTAATCCTTAATTTTTTAATAAGATGCATGATTAACCTTTGATTTTTTTCTAAAATTATATGACCAAATCCTAAACTTTTTCAATATTGTGGAGTTATTTAATATTTAATTAAAATATATATGAATCAAATATAATTCAAATTAAAATTATCGGATCTAAATAATTGAAAGAGAGATAGGGGAGACCTTTTTACCCTCGCGACGTGTTTGTTTAGTCGTGTGTTTCGTACGCTAATGCTTTTCATCCAAAATTTGGACGGAATTAATCCGATATACATCGATTTGATTCAAAATAAAAAATTAATATATTAATTGAAGGAAAAAAAATAATATGATCAACAAATTGATATATTAAAAAATATTTAACCCCACGTACCATTAGCAGTTGGGTTGGCAATCATTTTCTCTAAATTAGTGTACAAGTCAAAAAGTCCATATTTGAAATCTTTGTAACGCTTTGCTAAGCCTGATAGCGATTGCGATAGCAGCTAATTATATAAAACGACCAGTTGCGATACTTGTTTCTCACGTGTTCCCATAAACTTTCCCATGTATGCTTTTATCATTGGAAAATAACGGAAGCATCTCACGTTGTTAATCGCAAATTTTGGAATTTCGAGTTTAAATAACTTATGAAATTAAAAAAAATAATCACTAGAATAATCACACGATTAGAACTCTATGAATTTCATTGAAAAAATGTAATATTGAATTTTTAATTTGAAAATATAAAAATTAAATGAAATTGATGTGTGAGTTAATTGCCAAAATAATGTTTCCAACAACCAAGCCTACATATTGAGGGTTGTGCCTTTTTTTTCCAAGTTTAGTCTAACTAAGCTCAACTAGGATGAAAATGAGTCGAGTCGAGTCGAGTCAAGTATTACTTTAATTAATCATGAATCATTCAGATGACTCAATACAAATTGAGTTGAACCAAATATTGCTCTAATTGATCTTGAATCGAGTCGAGCCGAGTATTCCTCTAATTGACTTGAGTAGTATTTTTGTGCTCGAAATCGACTCGATAAAAAGAACCAAATATTCGACTTGAGAAATAATTAATAAATTATTTTTAAATATATTTTATATATTATATTGATATAATAAAATTGATTACTTAGGAAAAAATATTTTTTTTATGTTATCAAAAAATTAAGAATTAAAATTTTATTAGTGGTATGCGATGAAAAATTCTATTTTTAACTTATACACACACATATATATGTGTGTGTATATATATTTTTCGAGTTGCTCGCAAGCTAAGGAGTTGACTAGCTCCCTACGAGTTTGACTCAAAATTTAAAAAATCGAGTATTATGACGTACTCGTGTCCTACTCGTTTAGTTCATGAGTCGAGTTCAGACTGAATAATTATCGAGTCGAGCTCAAGATATTAGCGAGTAGCCCGACTCATTGTCATCCTAAGCTCAACCCAACTTTCCATTTTTCCCACTCCTCTCTCTGTCTCTGTCTCTGTCTCCGTCTCTCCATCTCTCTGGTGAAGAAAATTAAGCCCAGCAAAACCCATCTCCAAAGATCGAATCTTTTTGTGAAATGTTAGCTCTTTTCCTCTACATTTTGCTCCTATGCGTCTCAAACCCACTTCTTGTGGGCTGCATGAATGATGAGGGTATATCCCTAATCTCCGTCAAACGTTCTAATAATGAAGGCCTCAATGAAAAATTGGAACTTTTCTGATCAAAACCCTTGTTCTTAGAATGGTATAACTTGTAAAGATCAAAAGGCACTGTCTAGTTTGCTTCTAAAAGCAAAACTTATTAAAAAATAAAAGTTGAAAAACAGAAGTTGTGACCTTTACTAAGAGAAAAAATAGAAAAATTCAAAACATGGATCTCGTTGTGTATTTTTTAGGCTTAAGGTAGAGCTTGTTTACATAATTTCAAAATGAATTTGAAATGCTTGAAATCTATCTTAATACAACTATAATTGACCATATCACTATGAATTCTTTACTCTAGAAACACATAAAAGTCTACTTCGCAAAGTGAAACTAATAATTGCCTTGCAGTGTTCTATCATATTTATTGCTGTGGAATTTACTTTTCATTACTAGAATAATTGAGTTTTTTCTTTAAAATATTCTTGTCTTTGTTTTTGCACGAAATTGTTACATGAACTAAAGTTTGATGCAAAAAGAATAAAGTATTGCACTTTACACCAATGTTTGATCATTAATAATTATCAATATTCACGACGACCGCGTCTAGCAAATTTTGTGACTAATGTATGTCTGGAACGATTAGTATTGACGAGTTATTATGACTGGAAATATTGCAGCCTAATACTTCTGAAGTTGGTCACGAAAGACATCTGATATTAAGAAATATCATATCATTACAAAAGAAAATTAAGAACAAAATCGTATCTTCACCATAAGCAACAAAACTCATTCAATTACTTTACATATTAAACTGCACATAACTATTCTCGGTACGTATATATTGGGGAAAATGAAAAATAAAATCGTCTTATTATTCACTATTGTGATACATAAGGTAAATTTTCGTTTTTATTTTACTTTTAATTTTCTCTTGTTAACAATCTCTTGCAGGCTATACCCAACCGAGGCTGAAAAGAAGGTAATATCACTCATGGCAATTGGAATAGAGTCTTGATGTTGTAAGGGGCAATATCAACATCGTTACTCATCCACGCTAGAGCTGCCAATTCCTTGTAAAGTTCATCGGAGGGGTGTATCGAGTCCCAAAATATATACTCTTTCGGTTTGTCACATACTTCATAGGTAGTCATGTTTCCTTGTCCGCCACAACTGAGTGTTCCCCTATACGGCCCAAATCCACAACATGCTAAAGTGCTTTCCTTAAAACCTAGAGGGAGGTTAAAGTAAAATTAAATATTTAACTTAGCAAAAAAATATACTTCTTAGCATAATATGCCGTGATACAACTAATGTGACGTGTCGCATTACTTACTAGTTTGAGACATTGATGTTTCATTAAAATTAAGATAGATCAAAATTAAGAAAATGATTAATATAATGCACAAATTGATAATTTGTAATTATTGTGCAAAAAATATGTCAAATAATGTGGATGCAGCAAACTTGTTTACGAAGTCAACTTGGTGGATCCATTTCATCAAAATCATAGCATTACGAAATATGACGTTTTATGTTTTTTATTTTATATTATTGTTTTTTATTTTTATTTTTTATTTTTTTTTTGCAGCATTAGTTAGATGAAAAATATAATAATGAGTGAAAAGATTAGTTATACATACCATAAGCAGTTGGATTTACAATCCTTTTCTCCAAATTGCTGTACATGTCAAAAAGCCCATATTTGAAATCTTTGTATCGTTTGGATAAGCCTGATAGCGATTGCGATAGTAACCGATTATGTAACACGGCCAGTTGCGATACTTTTTCGTCACAAGTTTTGTTAAACTTTCCCACATATGCTTTTACAACCGGAAAACAACCCAAGAATCCCACGTTGTTAATTGCAAATTTTCGAGCTCCGAGTTTGTATAATTCCTGAAGTTAAAAAAATATCCATGAGAATAATCACACAATTATAAATCTATGAATTTCAATGAAAAAAATTCATAATATTGAAATTTTATTTTAAAAATATAAAAATTAAATGAAATTGATGTGTAGTGGGTGCACGTAGTACTCACATTAATTGCCAAAGTAATGTTTCCAACAACCAAGGCTACAAATTGAGGGTTGAGGATTGTGGGATTTGTTGCTAAATGATAAAGATAATCATTTGCGCCGATGTTCAATATATACACTGATTTTGATAATATGACCCCAGAATTTCCATGCCCAAATTGTTGTCTCAATGTCACAGTCACTTTCTTGTAATTTTCCACTTGAGCTTCTAGATTAATTACCTGTAACAATGGTTACGAAAACATTATTAACTTCTGTGTAATATAAAAAAGTGATTTAAAGTGAAAAAAAAAAAAAACTGTGTATAGTGTGTGTATATATATTTTTTTTTCAAAAAAATAAAATAATACTTACAGTTCCTTGGAAAGTGTCATTGAGAGCACCAGCTCCAGCACAAGCAAAATTCACACCCCTTTGGTATGATGTGAGTCCTGGCTGAAGATATGGTTGTGGGAATGGTAGATATGCATATTTAGCTACCAAATTTTTTTTTAAATAAATTATTAGTACACAGAAGCATTTATATAGTTGTTAGCCAAAATTTGTATCACAAAATTGACTCAATGCTTCACTAGCTAGCTCATCTTTGATATTCTCATAATCTCTCCTGGTTTCTTAGGTTTCAGTTTTTAAGGGAAAAAATTATTTTTTAAAAAAATAAGAAAAAGCCTTAAAACTTCTGCTTTTTTAGCGCAACTTAAAAGCCGGCCGGCAATGAATACTAACTATTAAACAAAGGAAAAACTTAAAAAAGTTGTAACCAAAGAAGTCCTACTTAGTAACATGAATTAATGATGGATATTACTCTAAACTAGTTTGGGTATATGAGCTAAAATTTATTAGAGTAATTACCAATAAAATCAGGGATTAAACGGCCATCGGAGAAGCGGCCGGTGGGTCTTCTGAAATAGGTCTCTCCGTAGGGCGGTATGTTCGCGTGGATACTGGCGGTAGGGAGATAATTGCTATTGCCGGTATCGTAAAAGGAGTCCCCGAACACGAACAAGCCAGGAACAAGCTTGCACTGCACAACATTAACGGTTACGAAAAGCACAAAAGCTAAAAAACTTAACAAGGACGGGGAAGGTAGATTTTGAAACCTTGCCATGGCTTTACTTATTATTATTATTATTATTTTTTGTTAACTATAATGGAGAATGTTGTTATTTTTAGCCAACTATAAAATCACAAAAAGGTTGGTTTGTGGTCTTTCTCCAAGAGTTGTTGCAACCTATTTATAGTAAGAATTTATTTTCTATACAGATCTTTTACGTATACGAAAAACAGTAATTCATTCTTAAAAAAAAATATAATAACTTTATATTAAAATATAACAAATCCCCTTCATGTATGTGTACTACAAATAATTAAACACGTCATCTTTGGATAGATTGTTTGACTTGTGTTTTTTGGGGTCTTAAATGAGTATACATATGTCGGGTTTGAGGAAGTCAATGGATAATATCTCATTGACAAAGTATTTGGTTAGAAACATTATCAATGAGTATATTATTACCATAAAAAATTTTGCTAGAAAACTGTGCCAAGTTGTAATCATGTGTAACACATCAAGTTATCTTTAAATATATTATTTTAGCCATATTAACCTAACTCTCTTACTTACCTGAAAAAATAAATACTTAAGATGTATAAAAAATTAAACAAGTTTATAAGATAGAGACCGTGGAAAGACCTTCTACCTAAAAAAGCTACCTAATTTTAACCAAGAATAGAATTAGATGGATATTACAGCTCAAAACTTCCACCTTTTCAGTGGAAAAAAAAAATAGAGGGTAAGAGATTAGCTAGTAAAACAGCAAAGCTTATAACTTATTCGTAAATAAAACATTCATTATATAGGAATACTATATACCGAAAATGAGTACTAAAGGGAATTTCCTTACGTAATTTTTTTTTTTAATTTTGTACGTCATTATTGAAGTTCTGCACAGGAATAATATTTAAGATGAAAATTAAAAGTGTCTTTGGTACCTAGGAGAAATACCATTGAAACTTTCTCGAGAACCAAAAATTGATTAAAAATCAAAAAGGGAATAAAACTTTCTCGTGAACCAATTTCCATCATGTAATTTGCAAATTCTAAACAATTTATAACGATTGGGTGCAGTATCTCTTCTATGAACATAACAAGTAGTGTGAAATTTTCTTAGTACTTATACTTGTTTCAAATTATTGCAAATAGACAACAATAGTTACAAATTGCTCAGTATTAGTATCATATTAATTATTTCATTACAAAAAATCATGTTTTCAAGGAATATGACTGCACAAGAATCCAATAATCCATTGTAGATTAACGTTGTTTTTGTAAAAGCTGTATGCATACAAGTCTGCTAAATATAGCAAATCAAATTGACACGTGATTGCCTTTTTTATTATGCCTGAAAAAGTTAAGTCAGCAAACTTCGGAACTGAAATAATAACAGTTTTTATTTTCACATTATTGCTTGTATAAGTATTTTTAATTAAATTAAGTTTTATATATATGTTATCATGCTTGAGACTTATTATTTTCCTCGTATTAAGTCACCAAAGACTGATTTTTTGGGGTATCATAATTCACACGGAGAAGAATAATCCCTCTGTTCTAAGTAATTACGAGTATCGTTTAAGATTAAATAACCTCAGTTATAACAAATATTAACTACATACACAAATCAACTAGCCTTAATTTATTTAAGTTTTATATTAATGTGTAGAGTGGCTGGAAATTTTGTGAAGATTATATGACAAAAATTAAGTTCTTAGTTTTCTAAAAACATCAAATAAAAAAGAAATATAAAAATCCTCTAAGACGATAATTATTATTTAAAAAGTGGAGGAAGTAAATTTGCTTATTATTCTTAACAGTAAAGAATTAGATGAATTTGATTGGAAGATAAAGAGAGTTAAATTTGACATTTACCCATTCTGTTGAATTGACCTATTATTTTGTCAAATTAATGAGAATTTTTTTTTTTATGAAAGTGGATAAGGGTTCTAATTTTTACATGCATTATTCTATATAATAGTACGTACGTTATAACTTTAATAAGATATAAAGGATTGAAAAACACTGCAACATGAACATCTATAACATAATAATAAATCACTTCTTCTACTATTGTGTTGTAAAAAATGGGAAGCCCAACTAGATGATTAACTTTTGCTTTCAACTTCATTTTTTAATTTAATTCACCTTAAAAATTTAAACATATAGGTATAATGATATATGTTTCTAACGGTATATTTAATTGTTTCAAGTTTTGTAAGTTTACACGGCCTGTAAAAGGCTCGAGCCTTGGGATGCTTAGGCTCAACTCATTTACTAAAAAATTTGGCCTTACTTTGACTTAACACGTAAATTCTTCAAAAGCTCCGCATGTTTTATTTTGTGAGATTAGTAGAGTTTGGCTCAGATAAGCTGGTTCACTCGGGAACTAGTTTTAACAAGAACGATAAAACTAAGGCATTAAATATCATAAAACGAGACTCAATAAGTACAGAGAGATTCATAACAAAAATATATTCATTTTATCACTTGTTGCATAATTTGACCTAAAAACAAGTTAGTGATCATGTTGTCAAAGATAGTGTGACTTTGAAATGGTCACCGTATTCAAATACTAATTGAAATGATTGAATAGAAGTTGGCTTTGGTCCATTTGTTGAAATTTGTAATTTGGTATTCTTTCACTTTTATATATACCATCAGCCCAATATTTGTTTTGTGCCTGATTTACAAATTTATTTTTTAGCAAAATATTACATATTGATATAAGAATAAAAATTAAAAAATTATTTCGAATAATTTTTAATAAAAATAAAAAATATTATAATTATCATTTATCAGAATTTTCAATATGTATTATATAGAAATTTGTAAAGTACATCCGTACACTTGCGGCACTAATTTGTATTATTGAGAATTAATATGATATTTAAATATTTTGTTAAGTTTGGTGATATGTAAGCAATTGTAAATTATAATTTCTTAAATTTTGAGAATTTTATTTTAAATTACTTAAGCTTTAATTTTGTGATAATTATAAATCTAAATCTTTAAAGATACAATATTATCTTTTAAAAAAATAAGCAAGTTATAATTAATTAATTTACAATTTTGTATATGACAATTTTTGCTACAAAAGAATAAGATGAAGGGCAAATTTGAAAAAAAAATGTATAAAATATTTTGTAGAATTTGTACTTTTTATAAAATAGTTAGATTTGAGTACAATCAAACTATATATAAGACGTTAAATTTAGTAGCTTATTCAAGTGTTCTTTAATTAACTAAACTAGTCCCAGGAATACGTATATGTACACATATTAAAATATTATCGTGTCAAATGACGTTCATGTCACGTAAATTTATTTTTTCAAATTCGTGTTCATCGGGTAATCTCCGTTTGATCATTCATTAAAGGTTACATAAAATAATAAAAGAATAAAAGAAAAAGAACAAAAGGACAGATAATTTTGGAGGATTCGACAATGTGATCCACAAAATGCTTATATTTGTACAACAAGCAAAAAGAAAACATGACACTTTCCAAAAAAAAAAAAGAAAACATGACAGTATGTTACGTTTAGTCAGGATGAGAAATGGAGTTTTTGACCAAAATATTATAATTTTGAAAATTATTTACCAAATCAAGGCTGATTTTCAAATAAATGCGAAACCAATGTTATTTTAAAAATTGCAATTTCAAACTGCAATTTTTGCATTTTATTTTTAAAAAAATCGCAGTTTAAAATTGCGATTTTTTGCATCGATATTTGGAAATGGAAATTATATCAAACTTTGATTTTTTATGTTGTAAAATTACAATTTGAAAATGTATTTTTTTAAACAAGTAATTTTAAAAATTGCAACTTGAAATTACGATTTTTAAAACAATCTTGATTTGATAAATATTTTGAAAATAGCGTTGTTCTGAGTAAAAACTCGGAGAAATACTCCTAGCTCTCAATTATTTGGAGCAAAAACCAATATTAGTTGTCTCATTACAACTCTCTAGGACCAGCTTTTTACAGTGATGGAACAAGTGGTCCATAATTATAAAATTGGTCCATTTGTTTTCGTAATTACATGTATAGTATACCTAATATAATTTGTTATATAGTATGACGAATTGTTTTAATTAGTTCGCTACTTAGTGTGGCAAATTATAGTTATATTTCCACTCACTTAATACGCCAAATGCAATGGCGAAATCTTGCTTTAATTTCAACACAATTTGCCATATTAGCTTTGACTAAATCTTTTGTAGTAGACAATTTTCCATTCAAAATAACAAATAAGTAATTAATTAATTAACTAATAATTCGCCATAAAATTAGCGAATTGTATTGCATCAAATTTGCCATTCTATTTAGTGAATTATTTAAAAAAAAATTGAATAATTCATCGTTTGATATGGCGAACTATATTAGATATACCATATATGTAAGTATAGAAACAGGTGTACCAATTTTATAATTATGGAATCCACATATCCGATCAGAATAAAATGCTCATCTACGACTGGGTTGACACCATATGAAAATGATTTTCTAGGAGAATCTGAATCGAAAAGGTGTAAAAGATTTTATTTTGTATGAAGTTCAGTGAAAAACTATTTTGAATCTTTTCCAATCAGATCAAAAATATCGCATGAAATGCCTATAGCAACCGTATTTTACGCGAGAAAAAGAAATTCCACTACTCGGTTTTTGCAATTTACATGTCAATTTTTCAAAAGCTAATGCAGAAAAAAAAAATTGCTATATAGTTTTATTTTCAAAATTGCAATTGAAACTACAACGAAAATCACATGTTACTCAAAGACATTCACTAAATTCGTGTTTAGCACCATGGCGGTACAGCTATTTTGTCAAAAAAGAACGATCAAATTATTATATGTTTCTTGTAATTATGGATTTCAATTTTGACATGTTTACTTAGTGTCAACTTACACGCCAACATTTCCTACCGAGATACGTTGTTTTTAGTTGCCTTCCAACGTGCTAAACACCATAGAAAAAAAATTGTTAACAATTATAGCACTAAAATAAGGGTTTCTTTAGTTACAATTTTTAAGCTAAATAGATGGGCATCGTGTATATTGCATGCGGCATGTTTTAAAATACTAAGTGGTAAGTACATGCATTACACGTCGTATTTTAATATAAGATTTTATATTTCAAAAAAAAATTATTATTTCTCAGTTAAATCTCAATAGTAATATTTGTGATTGAAATTTTGTATGAATTTATTTTTCTCATAACTTTATAAAAAAAAATTAATGTATATCGGATTTTAGTTACTCATTTAATGTCATAATTCAAATTATATTTTCCATATTTCTCTAAATGATAGAGAAATCTTATTATAATTTACGAAAACAACTACGGAATTCAAAATTTGGAAGTTTAAAAATTAAAACACAAAAAATGTTTATCATAAAAAAATAAATTTTGTTACAAATACACAAATTCAATAAATTGCAATACTGCTATTATAATATAAATAGCCAATTGATTCTACAACTATTATGATTTTTCACAAAAAATAATATTTTTTCTTTTGTTAATTTTTAATTGTATTATGTCATAACTAACCATTACTAAGTTTCATCCCTCTCACAATAATCTAAGTTAATTTTTATTATTCTAATTATAATTGTGGTTATTTGTAATTATCTAACTTGTAAATCAAAAATCGATAGTTGTAATTCCATATTAAAGTTTGTACAATTAATCAACAATTTAAGTTAACAAATAAAAAATATGAATAAGACATTAAATATAGTTTATAATTATAAAACTCATTTACAATTATACAACGTTACCATAAGATCACTATCTCTTATTAATATAAAAGTTGAATTTTTATATGCTTCCGCTCCAATTGCGACATGTGGATATATAGTTTTTTCGCTTGAGTTTGCAAATTCTTTGGACATATGTGCCATCAATTTACCAATCAAAATTTAGAAAATAAAATATTTTCATTGTAACCACGTCAATATATAATCTAATATAGTATAATATTTTTAAAAACTAACTAATTTAATATCTTAATTTTTTTACATAAATTTATACTGAATTTATTTATGTTGTTTGGGTACTTAAGAAAAAATTAATTACTCTTAAACGAGAAGTGTTATATAATTATCCCTTGTAACTTTTCAACCTATTACTATTTATTTTTAAAAAGTATATTACCTCAATGTTTACCAAATGAAGAAATAGTTGAATTCCAATATATGTATATTATTTTCGCTCTAATAGCGACATATTTTCGTATAAAAATTTATCTTAGAAAATTTTTACCAAAAGTAAACATTTTTGCAAAAGAAAGGAATATAATCTTTCTTTTGCAATGATAATCATTTTCGGTAAAATTTTACCAAAAAAAAAAATTTATTAAAAATAAATTATTTATCTGTAAATACTATTATAACATAATTTTTCTAAATACAACTATTAGAAATATATAAACATATACTAAAACTAACTCTATAAATGGGGACAAAATAATAAACATTACAATTTAAAAGATAATTATTTATTTATGTCGGATATATAAAAAAATTTCTTTCAACTATTTTTGCTCTATTTTTTATAAATATCCACATAATTAATTTATACGTATCCCATGAATTGAAGATTTGTAAATAATAATCTTGTCATAGAAATTTATCAACCTAAACTTCCTGAAAAAATAAAACTCATTAAATTATGATAGTTTATTAAGAAATGTTACTATAATAGAATTGCTTAAACATTATTACATGTAAAATGATTAAGAATAAATTTAAATTAAATACAAATTTTAGTCTTGTTTTCCTAAAAATAAATAAATTTATTTATTTTGTGCATTGAAAATATTTTATTAAATGTATTCATCTCACTTCTAAAATACCACAGTGCCATAAACTAACAAATAATAAACATATAAATTTTTTAAATCAAGAAAATTTTTTGAATATATTAAATTTAATCTAAAAATAATTTCAAACATTTTTTTCCTATTGTAATTATAAAAGTCAAATTACTACATTGATGAGTCTAACTACTTCTAATAATCCAAATTTGATATTGAAATTGAATCAAATAATCTATTATGCATTCATTTTGAACAACTTTTTATATAACTCGTAATAATGCTTATATTGATTATTACTTAATTACACTTAAAAGGTGCAATTTAAATGGGCGTAAGAATTTGGACAATATTTCAAATAAAATAAGTTAACTTTGAGAATGAAGTTTTAACTTTTATCTTTTTTATTTATTTATGATCATTAAAATTATTATCATTATTGTGAATTTAAACTCATTTATAAATTATAGAAATATATGAAGTGACTATTATGTTATTTATTTTGATGTAAGTTTTTTTATGACGTTTAATTTAATATTGATATTATCTTCTATTATGAGTACTATATGACTTTAAATATGAGCAAGAGTATAAAATTTACTTAATATGTCTTTTCCTTAAATTTTGAGATCTAAGTTTGTCTATTTTCTAAATTCCGGTAAATATTATTGTAATAAATAAAACTATGGGAACCAAAAAGAATTATTGTTGAAACTATAAGGACCATTGCTATAATTATCCTAAGTAATATCTTTAAAAATATGATATTTTGATAAATGGTAATATATATGTTTTGTTAAATAAATTATTATCCTTCATTGGTTCAAATTATTAGCTAAAACAATTGCAATTTTGCAATAGTGAGATGAGTATTTTCGGATTGTAAAATATATGAAATTTAAAGGGTCTTCACACTTTAATAATAATGTTAGATAAGTTGGCTTATTTTAGGTGGGTAAATAAGCTAAGTGCTATTAAGCTGTGTTATCACATTCGATTGACTGTCAAATAAGCTAGATATGGTTATTTAAATAAAAGCAAGGTGCTTTATTTGGGATTTTTTTTTTCCAATTTTAATAATAAAAAATAAAGGAAAACCAACCCAAATAATTAGGGTATAAAATTGTATAAAATAAGAGTTGTAAACTTGAGTAATAACTGGAATTATTGGCATTTGACGCACGTATTTTTTTGTATTACTTGTTTTTACATATGTTTCAAGAAAAATATATCAAAAAGCCAAAATAGCTGTTGCGGAAATTTGTCGAGAATTTGTGATCGTAGAAGACGTTTGGGTACTAAAATTCGAATAGTAGAAGCTGAAAAATAGATAAAAAGAAGAAATATCAAACAAAATAATTTGGCCAAAGTCCAAATAAGTTCGATCGATTCAGCAAAATGAGATTATACTCAAGGTTAAACAGCTCTTACCTTTGCCAACACTCAACCCTCTCACATATTCTACCTCAAGATCGCACTCAACCCTCTCCCTAATTTTGTTCATTATAACCAAGACTCAACCAAAATTCCTTATATACTCAAGCTTAAGGGGCTGCTGGTGGTGGTTCAAGACTTCAAGATTATATATTCATACACATTTTTTGTTCATTCTTGAACTTTTAGATTAGTTTTTGCTCTCACTTATCTGTTCTTTTTCTTCTTTTTTGTTTTGTTCTTATTTTTAAGTTGAAGATAAGCTTTTGCTAATTGTAACTTAATTTGGTGAAATTTTTGTCCGTAAAGTTGATTTAATTTCGAGTACATAAAGTTTGTAAGTGTAATTTCTTCTCGCTTAAATTTAATTTTTAAGATTTGTTTATTATAATTGTTATTTTAATTAATTGTCATATTTTCAGTTTCATGCCTTAATTTAAATGTTGTAATGTTCACATTTTTATGCTTTCAAATTTATGTTGTTATAATTAATTTCATTATGTTAGAGTAGTTTTACTCTTATCCAGGGGATGAAAATATATTAGTCGAACCCTCTAACACCTTAATTGATGAGAACAATTTTTCTAAATCTTGATCCGAAAAAATTAACTTAAAAATTTAGGGTTTTCGCACTAGTCGGAATAACTTAGAAATCATCTAGCTGTAATTATGGAGTTTGATATGCTCCTGATAGCACACTAAGTCAAGATAAACCAGATAATAGACATTGGTAATTTTCCAAATAAATTGAACCAGAATTTATCATTTAGAAGAATCTTTATCCAATAAAGCGAATAAGTCTAAAAATTTAGGATTTTCGAAACTATCAGAGGTAACTTATAAATCGTCTAAATGAAATTATAGAGTCTAACAAGTTGCCGATGGCACACTAGATCAAAATAAATCAGATAATAAATACTTCGTGATTTTCTAGATAAACTCAATCGGAAGTCATCATTTGGGGTAATTAGAGGCGAAAACTAATTTATCGAATTCCCCGTCATAGGCAAGTATTTTATTATTACTGATATCATTTTTAGTTGTTAAATCGTAAATTTAGTTGTAGTCAAAACCACTTCTGTATCGAAGAAGAAAAATCCCAAGCAGCGATGAGGATTAGTATTAACTTAATTAGTTTAGTAATTAAAAAATGAATTCACACGACAATGTTCCTTAATGCACTACCTATGTAAAAAATCTTCACGTTTTAGATCCAGTCACTAGTAACACTATAAATAGCTCAATCAAGGGCTATTGTGTCATCGGCGGCACTGTCACCTCCTTGTTCCTCCTTCACCTGCATCACCAACGTAGACTTTGTTTTCTTTCATCTTTCTTTCAATCACATATGGCTGACTGGGAAAAAGGGGGAGAGTAGGGAGAGAGGGAGAAGAGAGAGGGAAAGAAAATAGATATGGGAAAAGTAGATGCTTATAGAGGGGACATATATGGAATTATGAACTTTGTACGGGCAAAATAGTCTGAAAATCTTGCCGCTATAGTGAAAATAAGTTGGAAAAATTAGTATTTCTTAGCTTAAAACTTAAAACTTATTTGCCCTAAATAAACATTACCCATCTTATAAGCATAATAAACAAATAAGATAGGCTTAAAAAATCACTACCAAACAAGTCCCAAGTCAATAGGTTACCTTTGGGCTACCAACATCTGATGACAAAATCGTTTATTATTATCATTCATGATGTAAAGAAAGTACATTAATGTCATCAAGTAAATTACATTTGCTTGTTTGGTCCACAATCTCTCTTTCATTGTTATGTGTACCCAAAAAAGAAACCCAAATTAATAAATAATAATAATAAATTCTATATTTGAAAAAGAGTCTTGACATTGTAAGGCCCAATATCAGGAGAGCTTCCGGCCCATATAATATGGGCCAATTCATTATAAGTCTTTTCAGAGGGATGAACAGAGTCCCAAAATAAATACTGATTTGGGTTGGGGCAAAGTTCATAAGTAGTTAAATTCCCTTGTCCCCCACAACTGAATACGCCTCTAAATAAGCCTGATCCACAACATGCTGATGTGGCATTCTTGAAACCTATGAAGAGAATAAAAGAATTCATTATTTTATGTAAAAAAAATATTAATCATATGCCAAACTTCACCAAAATGATATTGTAATTGTATATTACAAAGATTTTTTTTGGTTGCAGCGTATAACTTATCCGATTTAACTTTTTTTCAAATTAAGAAAAAAAAGAATGGATGCATATTGGTTAAATCCAAAAAATTTGAGATTAAAAGCTGAATATGATCAAATGCAGATCAATTTTTAAGTAAAAATAAGGAAATTTAAGTTTAAAAGCTAGTCACACAAATTAAAGGCTTTTTTTTGTTGTTGTTGTATGAATGAATAAATAATTCAATCGTTATAATATGATTGCAGAAAATTAATGATTAAAGTTCCCAGTGTTTTACCATAAGAAGTGGGGTTATTAATCCTTTTCTCCAAATTGCCGTACATGTCGAAAAGACCGTATTTGATATCCGTGTACTGTGTTGCCAGTGTCGAGAGTGCTTGTGAGAGTTGTAGGTTATGTAACGAGACAATTTGCAACAGTGGTTGGTAGCACGTCCCGTTGGAATTTACAGCTGCTTTTACAATCGGAAAGCAACCTAACGGTCCAACATTGTTAATTGCAAATTTTCGACCTCCTAATCTGTATATCTCCTGAAAAATTATTGTTGAGAAACTACCATCAGAATAATGTCGCAGTTATATATAAATTTTAACATTAATAGAAAAAATTAAATTAATGCAGTACTTACTTTAATTGCGTTGGTAATGTTGCCAACGACCAAGCTTACGTATTGAGGGGTAAGAGCTGCAGGATTTGCCGATAAAGGAAATAGATAATCGTTTGTTCCGATGTTGAATATATACACAGCCTTCGATAATATTGCCTTTGCGTTTCCATGCCCAAATTGTTGTCTCAGTTTTACGATCACTTTCTTGTAATTTTCTACCTGAGCTTCTAGGCTAATTACCTAAGAAATGTAGAAAAGTAGAATTAGAAAAAAAATATAAAAAAGTAACAATTCTCTTGAAAAATATAAGCATTAAAACCAAAAATAATGAATAAATAAATACGTACTTTTCCTTGAAAAGTTTCATTTAGAGCGCCCGCTCCAGCACAAGCAAAATCTACACTGGTCTTGTATGACGTTAGCCCTGGTTGCAGATATGGTGGTAGTAATGGTAGCTTTGCGTATTCAGCTGCTCGTAAGATAAAAAATAAATAAATAAAAAGTTATTACACATTGAACCTAAATATTTTGGAAACTTAAATCTACGAATTTTTATATCAAAAATGTGAAGCAAAACCTCGTCGGTTTTGTTTTTTTATTGAAAATAGTACCCTTACTAGAGCTTATGTTCTAGTAGTGAGATATATTACATTGGTATAATATGTTGTAATTTACATAGATTAAGCGCATAGTGGTTAAATGGTAAATTACCAATAAAATCAGGGATCAAGCGGCCATTGCAAAAGCGACCGGTGGGTTTCTTGAAGAAGGTCTCTCCGTAGGGCGGGATATTCGCATGCAAAGTCGCGGTAGGGAGGTAATCGCTGTTGCCAGTATCATAGAATGAGTCGCCAAACACAAACAATCCTGTACAAAGGTTGCCTTTTACAACATTAATATTTGTTATGATAATTAGAATCACCGAAGCTAGAGGCATGTAGAACGAGGAGAGACAAAGTCTTGCCATGGCTGAATTTAATTAATTATTTTTTATGAAAAAATATCAGAAATGGTTGGTTTGTGCTTTTCTTCGAAGAGTTGATACAACTTATTTATAGTAGTAGGAGATGAAATCATTTTTCTATTTTTAATTTTCATTATAGGAGATATAGAGAATAATCATTCTAACATGTCATCACGGAAATATTGACTTTCTTTATTTTAGGAATTTGATTGAATGAGTATATACTCGGTTTGTAGAAAGTCAATGGACAATTTTCGTAGACAAAGTATTCGCTTAGAATTGTTATTTATGATTAATTTTTTTAGATGTGTTCCTCAAATATTTTATTAAAGAACATGATGATTGTAAAATTTATGATGGCGCCTGGAGTTAAGTAAAAGACTTTATATTAAAAGTTTAATATTAAAATTATAAATAAAAAATTATAAACTAAAAAATTTGATCTTAAGTAATTAATTATAGGGATGTCTTAATTCCCGTTTAACATACTAAGAGATCCGTACTATTAAAGAAGGTGCAAGTTGATGCCTGGAACAATATTAATATTGGTCTCGTAAATTTGAGCAAATATATTTTCTGAATATGTGATATAAATAGATATAAATTGGTGATATTAGCATTGGATAATAAAAGCGTAAATGCCTCGTACATTTATCTTAGTAGAAATTATACCATTCAAATTATGCCCTACTTTGATGGTTAATCAGTTTACTTCGTTGAGTCAAGGGTTCGCTTTATACCACACGAAACTATTCGTTTGTGTGTGCATATATGTAGTATTGTATACACAAAATTTGTATAGAAATTTAAATACACCAATTTATGTAATATAGTTTTATTAATTTCATTGACAATTAGGCATACAAATTATATTACTGTATGATTTTTACTATAAAATAAATTTCTATCACATAATTGATTATACAGTTTTAAAATTCCAAATCGAAACAATTTAAAAATTTTCATGACAAAAAGTAACGACATACAAAGGAAAAGCTCAAAAATAAATTACTAGGGTTTTCATTATTGTTCTTGCTTTTTCAGGTTCAAAATTTGTAAGTGGGTAATAACTAATTAGCAAAAGAAACGAGATATTAACATTTGGAAGAAAGTTTAATCTGCGCAAGAATCTAAAAAAAATTAAATAATAAAAAATAAAATAAATAAATAAAATAATAATAATAATAAATAAATAAAATAATCATAATAATAATAAATAAATAAATTTGATACTAGTAAGTCCTTTGCAAAAATATTGCTAAGGTGACTTTGATGTTGTTATAAAACGCCTCCACGAGGTTGTATCCGATGTTTTCGAGCGTCAATTGTATATTGATAGATTTCTAAATGCCATTTCCAAATACAACTATCAAATTGTTGAAGTGATTAGTATTTAATCTTCCTCTTTTAGGTTTCCTTTCAATTTATCTTGAAAATGTCAAATCGGAGGCGGTTACATTTTCCATATTAAATAAATATAATAAAT
>MKEJ01025424.1:0-10912 GCA_001753735.1 Embelia ribes
GTTGCACACTGTGCTTGAGACACAGGCAACGAATATTGGTTCGTCATCTCCCGTTAGATCACTCACTTGTGATTTTCCATCAGAAGATAAAGATAATGAAGACCCCCAAAATAATGGCCGGATAAAGATGTTCCTTATTGGGCAATAGTAAATTTTTGACGATAAATAACGATGGTTTAGCGACGGATGTCATTTAACGACGGAATTTTTTGCCAATAAATAACGATGGTTTAGCGACGAAAATTTTTTGCGACGGCTAATTTCTGTCGTTAATTCACGATGGAATTCTTTTTCCCTCGTTGAATTTTTACCAACAACATGTAATCCATCGTTAATCTGTCGTTATATTATAATAACGACGGAAATTTTCAATTTAACGATAGAAATTGGCCGTCGTTATATAGTATTTTTCTTAATCCGTCATTAGTATTATAATACTAATGAACATATAAGTTATAACTCAATCTAATTCCCCCTTGTCTCTCATTCATTTGCTAATGTTTAATACATAACTTTGTGAGATTGTGTGTTCCCAAATTATTTTCCTCATGAGATAAATATAATTTTGTAAAAGTGTTTGTTTCAAATTTAGTGTTGAGTCATCAAGCAACTAACGGACCAACAACCTTACATCATCCCTACAATTGACACAACTACAACAAAGGAACCTCAACACATATTATGGTTATTTTATGCAAAATCGCAACACTAAAAACATATTTTTGTTCAATATTTTTATTAATTATAATTGGAGCTGTCCTAGACTCCTAGTTGCTTAGACTGCTTAGGTTACATTAATCTTGCATCATGCATGTAATATTTAAATTTGAGATCCATGTCACGATATTTATAAATTTGAACTAAAAATCGGTCCGATGGCTCGGTTAATTAACTTTATTAGTTTCATATTACATATATCGAAGCGTTCTACAAAAGAAAGGGTTCAGTTACAATCATTGACGTCGCTAATGGAACAAGTCATGAACCATGGTATTGTGATAACTCTTTTTGTCCCAAGAGAGTCATTTTTTATTCGATGGAACAAGTCATGAACCATGGTACTACGATAACTCTTTTTGTCCCAAGAGAGTCATTTTTTATTCGCTTATCATATGAACTTTTTTGGTTATGAAGCTTTTGCTCGAAACTCTTTTGTGAACTTTCAAGCTAGTTGGAAACTCACGAAATAAAAACCAAACGTGTTTAATCATTTTATTTCACAATTCTTATGTTATTTATAATATCACTCGTATAATTTTGTTTTCAAATATATAACCGTGGTTGGATTTAAATAATTGAGTTATCATTACTAGGAAGTTTCGAGCAGAGTCATATATTATTCATTCAATTTTTTTTTACATCAACATGAAAACTAGGTTTTAAAAATTACTTTCAAAGTCAATTTCCAACAATTGCTTTGGATGATTTCAAAATTTATAAACTTATTTGAACTAAAATATAGTTTATAAAGCTATTAATGAAATCAGTTTTCCACAAATATTTTCCACATGATTTCCTAAATTATCTAAAGAGATGAGGCATAAAGATCAACAAGAAATTTGGCCTTTTTTTTTGTTTTTTTGTTGTCTTTATTACGGGTTAAATATGACGAAAATTGGCAATTAAGTTCCTTCTTTCTCTGAATCAAATATTCACAAATTATACTCCCTCAGGCCAAAAATTTTAGTTCCTTATGGGAAAACTAACTTTTTAAGAGGGAGATCAATAAATGAGCTCATATGTATTAAATTACTTTTAGTTTTACAAATTTAGTTCTAGCAAAATATATAGTTGGAATACAAAATAGAAAACACATTAAAAATGGATAATTAGATGTGTACTACATCTTGTTACATCTTAGAATATAATGAAAAAAATGAAATTTTGGAAATTAATGGAAACTCTTATGGTTCTACTATTTTTTTTACGTCTACTATCATTTACAATATTTATGAATCATCATACAAATTATTTCACTAGCTAAATATCTTCATTCATCTTCTGCTTCCAAAGGAACCTCTGGTGCTTTGCAATGAACGCCTCGACGGTGTGCTTAAACTCCTCGCTACTCAATTTATCCACGGTCTCATACGACAAGACAGCCATCGACGAAGTATCCGACTCTGTTTGTTGGAGCCTTTTCTGAGTTTGAACCCGACCCTTGGAGTTCAAAAACTCAGATTTTGCTCTCCGGATTTGATGTACATTTTCTGCGACCTCAATAACCTTAATTTTCTTGTCACCATCAACGTTAGCATTGATCTCATCTGTCTTTTCAATAGATTGTAATCTAAATTGATTTTGTATATTAACCAACGCTTCAATAGCATTGAGATTGTTTTCGTCTTCAGTCTCTAGAGGATCCGAAACTTCAGTCGACTGGAAGTACTCGTATGGGAGTTCGTTGCTACCAGTATTCAATCCACCACCATTTTTACGGTAAATAAATAGCAACAAAATCACTATTGCGTTTCCAATCACAAAGTTTACGAGAGGATTGAACAAATATACGGACATTCGAGAAACACATACAACAACTGGGTGGCGGGTGACAGACCACGACAACAGCGCCAAAGCAACGAGAACTTCGAAAACATGCAGTGGTTTTACCATTTTAGATTTTGGATTGAGAAAACATTAAATGAAACTGTGAAAAAATTGAGTTTGAGTTGGTTGGGAGTAGATAAATTAAGAAGCCAACTTAGGCACAGGGGAACATAAGGATACCCATAATGTATAGGCCATTATATAGGCTAATAGATGGGCTTTTGCTAAGGTAACATAGGGTGACGATGATGAAAGAGGGTTGGAGTGCGATGTGATGGACAGTCTTTGTCAACCGTTAAGATTAGAAATGTTTTTCAAATTTAATATTTATACAATATTCATATATTTAGTTCCAACTGTTGATTAAAAAATTTGCGACTCAGCGAATATAGCTAGGCTGCCCAACACTACTTTTGGCCCAGAGGGATGATGTATGAGTTTTTAATTTAGGGTAAAATTACATTTTCCCCTGTATGGTTTTTTACAATTTCATAAAATCTCTTTAGGCCTCTAAAATTATACTGTTTCCACTTAAGATTTTGTATCTATCATATTTATCCCCAAGTTTTAAGATGAAAGTCAGGTTATTTGCGATAAATAAATCAAAATATTAAAAGTACCCCTGAATAGGACCATTTGTCTAATTTTTTGTCCTAATTTGTGAAAGGAATATATCGTATTTCTTTGAACATGATGATCCTCCTTTAATCTAACCAAATATTAGCTTCTAAATTAACAATATGAGGCAATAAAGTGAGGTTAATATAGTCCTTATACATGAACACAAATTTAGGTTCTAACTTGGGGGGGCGAAGTATAATTTTCGATACCTCTGGGTAATGTCCAAAATAATCTAAAACCTTATGGGGGCAAAGTGTAGTTTTCGCTTGCTTACATATTTGGTGAAATCGATTTGTGATTACATGGGCGATTGTCGGTGCTATTTCTCTCCAATTTAATTAGTATTCATGTTATAGTTTTTTAATATTTTGTAAATTAGTTAAGCACTAGTGATAAGAAAAATAAGCTAACCAACATGTTGATGGAAAATATTTGGTCAGTAAAAGCTTGTCCAAACATTGAAATGATTAATGATGTTTGTTGGATCAATTTCCATTTAGTTTTTCCCCAAACAATGGAATTGATTTCCAAAAGATTTGGAAAGGTGAAGCTCCATGAAACTATTTTCATGTTTGTTTTTAGTTTTTCCTATGGTCATGATGGAAACATTTCTAAACATTAGTTTGTGACATTAGCACGTGTTTGTGATTACTCGTCCAAAAACTTATTGCCCTATGTTTGCGATTCAGATAAAAAGTTTTAAAAAAGATTTGGATAAAGTTCAATTTTCTCTATCATTTTAGACTCGTATTAATTTATCTTTTATTCTTTTATTTATTCCAATTTACCCCATATCGTTTTATTCTCGTGTCAATTTGCTCTATATCTTTTCGATTTGCTCCTTATAATTTTAACCTCTTTCTAATTTACCCTTATATTTTTTCCCATTTCAATTTATACCTATAACTATAAAATTTTTCTATTATAATATAATAAGTGATTGAAATAACATATATAATTTCTTGAAAATATTTTGATGGAAAAATGGATCATTTTCATCTCATATATCTCTTTTAACGTATCTTTTAAATATATTATTTAGTCAATTTACCTATATAATTAAAAAATTATGATAAGTTAAAGAGATACATTAAATGGATCATTTATTCCTAAATAGTCCACTTAAATATTTTTTTTTAAAAAAAAAAATGATAGGCTATTATTTCGATAAGATATTTGTAATTAAAATTAAATTCATTAATGAGATGAGTAAATTGAAATAGAACAAAAAAGATTGGTGTATTGGCAAGAGACTAAAGTATATAAGAGTAAATTGAAAGATAGAGGAATAAATTGAAACAAGATTAAAACAATAACAACAAAATTGAAACAAATGAAAGGATAAAAAATAAATTGAAATAAGACGAAAAAAAATAGAGAGTAAAATGAACTTTACCCTAATATTAATGTGAGAAGTCAACTTTATATTTTCCCTATATTTTCTTTTGGGTTACTGCCTTCAATGCTTGGAATAACTAAATGGATTTCCCATTTGAAGTGTGATTATTTGTCAATTGAAATATTATATACATTCAAGTTAGACAAGCAATCCTCCCCACTTTTGTGTTTTAACTATATACTAAATTAAAAAATTAAATGGAATTTTATGCACCTCAAGCAACAAAAGCATGAGTTGTAAACTAGTATGTTTATACGACAACTTAAACTGAACATTCCAAATGAGATAATATCCAGTGAAGTAGAAAAAATATAAATAACACACAAGTTATCCATAAAATTTGCCACTTAGGCAGCAGACAGGAGAAGAATATAATAAGCTAAAAAGCCAGTAACGGTTTTCTTTAATATATGAATAAAAATCATAACCAAATGCAGTAAACACCCTAAAACTGCAACAAACAGCAAAACACACAGCCTCTTACAAACCTTTTATTTCAAACCCCAGGCCTTTTTCACATAGAAGTGAACATATTTCTTCCATTTGACCCAAACACTTTCCATTCAGAGAAAAAGAAAATAAACAAAAAACTCCACTACTGAGAAATAAAAACGTTGCCGAGAACAATCAACTGGTACACATTCTCAATGACTTGAAAAGCTTTCTCTCTCCCAGACTCTCCTCAATACCTGTAGAGAGCAGGCTTGTAAGGACCCTCGACAGGGACATTGATGTAATCAGCCTGCTCCTTGCTGAGCTTGGTTAGCTTAGCCCCGAGTTTTGGAAGGTGAAGAGCAGCAACCTTCTCATCAAGGTGCTTAGGCAACACATACACCTCCTTCTTGTACTTGCCGGTACCCTTCTCCTTCCAGAGCTCAAGCTGGGCAATCACCTGGTTAGTGAACGAGCACGACATCACAAAGCTAGGGTGACCAGTGGCACAACCCAAGTTCATGAGTCTGCCCTCGGCCAAAACAATGATACCACTCTTGGTTTCTGGGAAGACCCACCTGTCAGTCTGGGGCTTGATTGTGATCCTCTTCACACCAGGGTAATTCTCGAGCCCGAGCATGTCAATCTCGTTATCGAAATGTCCAATGTTGCACACGATAGCATTGTTCTTCATCTTCCTCATGTGGTCAACCATGATGATGTCCTTGTTGCCAGTGGTGGTGACAAAGATATCGGCCACAGATACTACATCATCAAGGGTGAGGACCTGGAGACCCTCCATGAGGGCCTGGAGAGCACAGATGGGGTCGATTTCGGTCACAGTCACACGGGCCCCAGCTTGCTTCAGGGCAGAAGCACAGCCCTTGCCGACATCTCCATAACCGCAGACAACGGCGACCTTGCCAGCAATCATTACATCAGTAGCTCTCATCAAGCCATCAGGGAGAGAGTGGCGGCAACCGTACAGGTTGTCAAACTGGGAAAATGGAGAACAAAAGATCATCAGAATTTTAGGTAGGAGGCTACACAAACAATAGCACAAGAAAACATCTGCCATTGAAGTTATTACAAACTGCTAATAGCTATTTCTAGTGTTAATTCAAAGCTTAAACAAACTGTAGGTTCAATAGCCAAAACAAAAAAATAACATTTCAATTCGCAGCATTTATTCAGTCCAAGTCTATTAACAGAGATCAGCTGATCACTTTTGCTTGATAATCCGAAGACAAAATATTTGGACATAAAATTTTCCAAATAAATTTGTTCATACTTGCAAAAAAATAATAATTTCCAATGATTTCCATGTACCAACCATTATTATTTTAGGATTGACAGTTTAAGAACTGAAAAATAATTTTCTTTCCAACCATTTTCACTATAAAAACTCGTTTTAAGATAAAGGTTTGCATAATCAACAATAAGGTTCTTCTAAAATAAAATGAATAACCCTCACCTAAGAAAAATGATTTGAACATGAATCATGGTATTGAAAGGTCACCAACAGTACGCAAAAATCACACATCAGGTCTTCGAAATCCATCCACACTTAAAATAACCAAAAAACACAAATCCAATATTTGATTATTCAAATTTTAAACTGCCTAGGAGTGATAAATATACCTTGCTCTTGGTGACTGAGTCGTTGACATTGATAGCAGGGAAGAGGAGAGTGCCATTCAACTGCATCTGGTAGAGCCTCTTGACACCGGTGGTGGTCTCCTCTGACACTCCGACCAATCTCTCCTTCATCTTGTGGTACCTCTTGGGGTCGGTCTTCAACCCATCGCGGATGATTGATAGAACGATCTGAAACTCGGCATTGTCAGTGGAGGTAGGGTCTGGCACCTTCCCGGTCTTCTCAAACTCCTCCTCAGCCTTCACTCCCTCGTGGATCAAGAGAGTAGCATCACCTGTAAATACAAAATAACAAAACTCAGTTAGATCAAAGATAACAGTGTTCACCAGTAAGATCTCTTCACTCAAATAAACAACATAATATAAGAGCAAGGTAATTGTTGCTACACATCAAATCTCACAAAATAAAACATGCATATTCAAGTTCTCAAATCGCAATTATTGTTAAGTACAAGATTTTGGTGATTACACATATACACACAAATAGGTGGGGGCATTTAAGGAAAAATACATATTTCAAAATTAATTAATATGAATGTTTCAATATTTTACATAAAAACCCCTAATGCAATAGGGCACTTCCCCCCACCTTTCCCTACTTAGATTTGCTTATGACATCACAAGATCTTAAAGAAGAACAATAAGCAACTATGATATACAAATGTGACATTCTACCTGCATGATAAACAATTCATAATCTCAATTAATGATCAAGGCAAAAACAATTGTGATTACAAGTGAAATTTCCAAATCTTGAGATTAAATCTCATTTTCAACCATGATCATGTAAAAGCAAGTATTATTCTTAATGATTACATATTAAAGGTTAATCACACAAATGGTCCCCATAAATTCAACTAAAATGTTCTTCGGTCCTCGTAGTTTCAATTGAAACGATAATAGTAACCACATTTTAAAAATTGAAAGGCTTGGTTCAAAAATTTGAAACTGATGATAGATTTGAACTTTTTAATAGTACTTTTCCAATTTAATAATCATTTCCATGGCCATATTAGTAGATGATAATACATAAATGTTCATAAAGAAGACATAATTACTTGGAGAAAACCTCATACAGGTGAATTGATACAATTTTCACTATATGGAAGACTTTCACATCCACAGCACGGAGTAAATCTGTCACATTTTCAAAATTGGGGAACATTCTGTTTCCATAGGGACAAAATAATTTTTTTTAAAACTATGTGAACCATTAATACAGATAACCCTTTTTATATTGAAGTATAACTACGATGGAAATGGATCTGGGGGACTACCCAGAGGGAGCGCTGGGCAGCCTCTGCCTAGCACATCTGGGCAATTGATTTTTTAATCAACGTCTAAAATGAAACAAGTTTTTTTCATTTAAATTTTTTTCGGGAATCCATACACTTAATTTCATCAGCCGATTTAAAAATCAGCAGCCCAAATGCACCGAACAGAGGTAGCCCAGCGGCTCTGGTAGGCAGCCCGCCCCTTTCCGGTGGGAATGTATAGATGTGGTGACTATTATCTGATCTTGTCACATATTACGTAGATTACACAGTCAGTATCAGATCTAATTACAGAAGAATACAAAATAATTATGTACAGATATTGCACAACCAACTAACCAGTTAGATGTTTATACAAATTTTGTACATGATTTTAAGTACAGATGTAGTGACTGTTACTAGATGTAAAGTAGACTACACAGTCAACTACCAGATCTAATAGCAGAAGAAAAATAATGACATGTAAAAAAAAAAAATTATGCATAGAAACTTCACAAACAACAAGTCTCAAAAGAGTTTGTTCAGTTTATATAAATGATTTCCAGTAAATATACTTGTGACTATTATTAGATCCTATCAACAGTCAACTATCAGATCTCATGAAAAAGAATAATGACACATGTAAAAAAAATGCTATACAGAAACTGCACAAACAACTAACAAAGCAAGGGATTGTACAATTTTTGTGCATATATTCAAAGTCAAAATCCAGATCTAACATCAGAAACAATACAATACCTCCATCATCCACGATGAGATCGGGGCCGCCGTCCGGGCCCCAATCGAGGGCCCGCTCGGTGCACCACCAGTACTCCTGCAGCGTCTCCCCCTTCCAGGCAAAGACCGCCGCCGAGTCCCTGGCGATGACAGCGGCCGCGTGGTCCTGGGTGGAGAAGATGTTGCACGAGCACCACCGGACCTCAGCGCCCAGGGCTGTCAGGGTCTCGATCAGGACCGCCGTCTGGATAGTCATGTGGAGGGAGCCCGTGATGCGGGCCCCTGCCAGGGGCTGGTACGGGCCGTACTCGGAGCGGCAGGACATGAGCCCGGGCATCTCGACCTCGGCCAGCTCGATCTCAAGGCGGCCGAAGTCCGCCTGGGACATATCCTTCACTTTGTACTCGCGCCCAGTGCTTGTTGTCTCTACTTGTAACGCGGCCATGGCTTGTTCTACTATAATAAACAGGATCCAATTTATCGTAATCGATTAGTTAATATGAATTAGTATATATAAAGAGAGTTTAAATAATTTTATTGACTAATTGTTATGGTTTTCCCCAACTTTAGGAAATGGTTTTAGACCCGCTATTATCGTAGTTAGATGGTTATCATAAGGCAATAAATATTATCCCCAATTTCTTTCATAACTGTTATTGTTCTCATGAATTGAAACTTGAAAATGCTTTTTTCTTGGAAATTATTCTCAAAAACAGTTTTTCTAAAAATGGTGACACATGTTTTACCATCGAAAGCTCTCGGAATTGGGTAAAAAAACCAACGGTTAAAATAGTGCACCTAAAAATTTTGGACGGAAAATTAAAACTTCAAATGCTCTGATATTTGTCGTTGGTTTTTATCGGACGGGCCAAGTAATTTGAATTACAGTCTTAAAAAAAATACAAATTTCTTTGCCAAATTGCATTATTTTGGTTGGCCCTCATTTTTAGCACAAAAGAATTTTCAACCCACATTTTCAATATCTACTTTCGCTTTAAACATACTCCTAGGCTACATTTATTTTCAATTATTACATATATTTAACCCTACTCCTTAGTAATAAGTGATAGATAAAACAATGGCATTGATTAATTAATTAATCAATTATATGTTACAAAAATGATTCAAAATCTTGTGAAAGTAAGGATCAAGCATGATTTATTTCATAAATATTTTAGTTTCCCAAATTTTCCAAAGCGTTCCATGTGTGTTTCTAGTGCGAATTTCTAAAACAAACCTCTTATATACAAGCGGGAAATATCAAATATAGTACAAGATCGTAAACCTATGAGTTTGGAGATAACTACTGCAGAATTGAGAATTATGGTCATATTTTTCATTTCTTTCCCTTTAGTATGACAAAAATAGAAATGCTGTTTTGCTTAACTTCTCTGTAAAAAATAAAAAATTAAAAATTAAAAAAATGTGAGAGTGTTGTCAATCACTAATCAGCCATTAATTATTTGTCTCACAATGGTTCCCAATCTTTAATATTGCAAATAAATACTTTATCGGGCACCATGGGCTACATTCTTATTATGCTCCTTGTTAGGTTTACTTATGTTGAGAAATTATGTATACTCTTTCAACAAAGCCTCGTCCCCTAGCGTAGGAATGCAAATGAACCATGCCATTCATGTACAAGCTTAGACTTGTCTTATTAAGGGTTTGATTCAGATGCAATAATTCATAAATGAGCCAAACGTGAATAATAAAATAAGACTTATTAAATAAATGAACTGAGTTTAAACAACATCCGACTAAGCTTTTTAAAGACTTGGGCTCGTTTGATTTTTAATTTTAAAATAACATAAAATTTTATCCGAGTTTGAATGATTGACACTAAGCCGAGTTGAGCCTATATAAGGCATCTAAGTCTTAGAGTATTCCCACCTATTTTTCTAAATCTAACATTTCTCCTCGTTTGATTTTTTAAATAAGAAATTTAAGGAAAAAAATGTGTCATGCTAGTATTTTTATACTTATCAAATTCTTTAAAAAAAATTAAAATGTTGCAATATATTCCTCAATTATAAAATTTACTATTCACAATTTCTCTATTAAAAAAATCACAAAAATAATGAAACCCTACTTAAGATTCGATAAAATATATTTTTGTACTTTATTACTCCCTTCGTCCAAGAATAATGGGATGTTTTGACTTGACACACAGTTTTATACAATTTTAAATTTAAATTTTGAATTGTAAACAAATATAATTAAGATATCCCGATTTATCATACGAGTTATCATCACTCTCAGTATT